>DF357855.1:0-39772 GCA_000787875.1 Solanum virginianum | reverse complement strand
AGAATATAGAGTTCGATTTTTGATATTGCACACAAATTTTAAGATATATAGAAATAAAAATTTTGGCATTTCGAGGTACATTTTTGGGTGCTTTTTGGGGTAGTTTCATTATCTCCCCCTTGGAAACATTCATCCTCGAGTGTAAAAGAAGCGTACAAGACAAGAGTGATCATGCAAAAATCATCCCCAACAAGAATGCAACATAACATGTAAAACAAGATTTTCAAATTCTCAACATAAGTGTAAAATCATCATATGTTTACCCACTTAAACATGAATGCATATGAATGACATAGGGGCTGAAGTGTAAGACTTGAAATCACATATGGGACTTAGGATTAGTACCTTAGGCTTGACTGGAGTTGAAAAGATGAGGATACCACTTTTGCATATCCGCTTCAGCCTCCCATGTAGCACTTTTAACTTGTTGGTTCCTCCAAAGGACCTTAACGAGATGTCCCCTCCTTGTTTCTCAATCTTTTTACTTGCCTATCCAAGATCTGAACTAGAACCTCCTCATAAGTTAAGTTATCCTCAACAATACCCAGATGTCACCTCCTTGTTTCTCAATCTTTTTACTTGCCTATCCAAGATCTGAACTAGAACCTCCTCATAAGTTAAGTTATCCTCAACAATACCCATAACATCAAGAGGCACAATGGCATTAGATTCATCGATATATTTTATCAGCATAGAGAAATGGAACACCAGATGAACCAAATTCATTTCACTAGGCAACTTCAACTCATAAGCTACCTTGCCAATCCTCTTTATCACTTAATAAAGGCCAACATACCTTGGACTCAATTTAACAAAATGGACCACACCTTTCATTGGAAAAACCTTAGAATAAGCCCAATCACCCACTTGGAATTCTAGGTCTCTTCTTCTTACATCGGCATGGGATTTTTTATGACTTTGGGCTGTTCTCAATCTTTCCCTGATCATCTTAACCTTCTCAAGATCCTCCATAACCAGATCTGGCCCCAACAAAGCCACCTCTCTAACCTCAAACCAACCCACTGGTGATCTACATCGTCTGCCATAAAGAGCCTCAAAATGAGCCATACCGATGCTAGAATGATAACTATTATTGTAGGCAAACTCTATCAGTGGAAGATGGTCATCCTAGCTACCTTTAAGATCCAAGACACAACCCCTAAGCATATTCTCAAGTGGTTGAATTGTCATTTTGGCTTCGCCATCCGTTTGAGAGTGGAAGGCCATACTATGGTGAACTTTGGTAGCAAGACCCCTTTGAAAAGGCCTCCAAAAATATGAAGTGAATTGTGCACCCGAATCTGATATGATGGGTAAAGGAACCCTGTGTAACCTCACTAACTCATAAATGTACAATCTTGCATACTCTTCAGTCCCATATGTAGTCTTAACCGGTAGAGAGTGAGCCGATTTCATCATCCTATCAACCACCACCCATATGAGATCAAAACCTTTTCTAGTCCTGGGCAACCCAACCATAAAACCCATATTAATCACCTCCCACTTCCAAGTAAAATCTCTATTTCTTAGGTTAGGCCACCAGGTTATTGATGTTCGGCTTTGACTTGTTGACAACTATGGCAACTACAAACAAATTTAGCAGTGTTCCTCTTCATGCCTTCCCACCAATACACATCCCTCAAATCTTTATATATTTTGGTGGAATTGGTGTGGATAGAATAAAAAGAGTTATGGGCCTCATCAAGAATTCTCTCTCTCAAATCATTAACACATGGCACACACAACCTACCTTGGTATCTAAGAGCCCCCTTGGGAGAAAGCCTCTATTTTTCCCTCTTTCACCAAGGCCTTCAATTCAAGCAAGGAAGAATCTAGATCTTGTTTTGCTATCACATCATCAACCCAAGAAGATTTAGAACCATCAACAACAACCACACTATTACCCACATATTCCATCCTCACCCCTTAGCAAATCTATGCACCTCCCTAGCCATCTCCCTATCACCACCATCCACATAAGCTAGGCTACCCATAGACACCCGACTCAAAGCATCTGCCATAACTGTTGCCTTACCCGGATGGTAATGCAGAATCATGTCATAGTCCTTAAGAAGTTCTAGCCACCTTCTTTGTCTCAAGTTGTTGGACACAAGTCTACCTTTCAATGTTTGGAAGCTCTTCTCACATTCTTTGGTCCACACAAACTTAACCTTCTTTTGAGTCAATTTTGTCATAAGGGAAGCAATGGAGGAGAACCCATCCACAAACCTTCTATAGTAATACGCAAGGACCAAGAAACTCCTAATATCTAACGGGGTCAATGTTCTAGGCCAATTCTTAATCACATTTGTCTTCTTAGGATGCACTTTAATGCCATCCCCCGACACCACATGACTCAAGAATGCAACCTTCTTCAACCAAAATTCCCTCTTGTCATATTTAGCATACAATGTCTCCTCCCTCAATCTTTGCAACACAACCCTACAAATGACCCATATGCTCCTCCCTACTATGTGAATAGATAAAAATATCATCAATGAAGACTACGACAAAGGAATCAAGCTAGGGTTTGAAGACCCTATTCTTTAGGTCCATGAAGATGGTCAGTGCATTAGTCAACCCAAAGGATATCACCATAAATTCACAATGCCCGTACCTAGTCCAAAAGGCCGTCTTGGGAACATCACACTCCCTCACCCTCACTATGATACCCGGATCGAAGATCAATCTTAGATAAAAAGCTAGCCCCTTGCAATTGGTCAAACAAGTCATCAATTCTTGGGAGAGGATATCTATTCTATATAGTGACCCTATTGAGTTGTCGGTAGTCAATGCACATCCTAAATGACCCATCCTCTTCTTTACAAACAACACCAGAGCACCCCAAGGTGATTGACTGGGTCTAATATATCCCTTTTTCAACAAATCTTTCAATTGCTCTTTTAACTCCTTCAACTCCGTTAGGGCCATATAGTAAGGGGAATGGAGATAGGGTAAGTATCGGGAAGAAGATCTATGCGAAAGTCATCTCCCTTTCAGGAGGGACACGGGAAGGTCATTTGGGAAGACATCAAGAAACTCGTTTATAATGGAGACCGACTCAATGGAAGGTACCTTGGACTCCACATCTTTAACCCTCACAAGATGATAAAAACACCCCTTGGAGATCAACCTACGGGCTTTAATGCATGAGATGAACCTGCCCCTCACTACCACATAATGATTTTCCCACTCAAGGATGAGTTCATTTGGGAATTAAAACTTGACCCTACGGGTTCTACAATCAATAGAAGTGTAGCATGTATGCAACCAATTCATTCCAAGAATAACATCAAAATCAAACATATCTAATTCAAAGAGATCACAAGATAAGATTTTATGCAAGATGCAAACCGGACAATTTCTATACACCCTTCTAGCAACAATAGATTCACCTATAGGAATAGACACCTCATATGACTTATGCAACAACTCTGACTCAACATGGAACCTTTTAGCAATAAAAGGGTGAAAAAGGAAAGGGTGGCTCCCGAATCAATTAAAGCATATACATCAAGATCAAAGATTATCAACATACCGGTAACAACATCAGGGATCTCACCAACCCTTTGCCTCCCATGTAGAGAATAAAACCTGTTGTGCCTTAGGGCACCAATTTGAGGACCACCTCTACCCAATGGAACCGCATTAGCACCCCGAACCTTGTCATAATTTCTTGGATAATCTATCTTCTTGTGATGAAGGTCCCTACAACCAAAGTATACATTAGAACCCTTCAAACACGAGCCATTATGACTATTTCCACAACTAGGAGACACATCATTTGGAGTTATATTACCAATACCTTGAGGCCTAGGAAAGTCATTGGCAAACTCCCAATTAGTGGCATGAGGAGGCCTTTGGCCTTAATGAAATCTAACACCCTTTTAGAACTTACCCTCAAAACGGGCCCTCTTCCCCTCATGGCCCCATTATTTTTTCTCTATATTCTTCTTTCATTTGCTCGGCAAATGTCATCAACCAAGATAAGTCCATGTTGCCAATTTGCAAGGAGGACCGACATTATTCGCTCACCAAGTCGGAGACCCTCGTCATAAATTTATTCATCCTTGATCTAGGATCGGCCACCAAGTGAGGAGTATACTAGGAAAGTTGGTTAAATTTGAGGGCATACTCCCTCACACTTATAGTACCTTGCTTCAAGTTCATAAACTCCACCAACTTTGTTTTCCTAAACTCAAAAGGGAAAAATCGGTTAAGGAAGCCCAATTTGAATTCTTCCCAAAGCACCATATAGACATTACCCTTCTCGCCTTTCCATTACTCATACCAAATTTGGATTACCCCCTTGAGTTGGTATGCCGCCAACTCTACCTTTGCATTCGGCCTAATACCCATGATGTTTAAGATCTTGTAGACCTCATCAATAAACTCTTATGGATCTTCATCCACCTTTGACCCATGGAAAATAGGAGGAGTCATCCTCATGAAGTCTCTTACCCTAGCTTGCGGGGTAGTAGCATGAGGGGCTTGGGCCTCTTGTTGGACTTGGTTGGCCACCGCTTAGGTAAGCATAGTAAGAGAATCTTGGAGCTCACCATTGGTAGGTTGCTCCTCGAGAGTTTGAGCCTATCTTCCTCTGGTGTTTGACATGATCTAGCATAGCAAAGAACAATCATTAAGGGGGGAAAACTCACTATAACTCTATAGCATGACATAGAACATGAAGAAGGGAAACATCTCCTAAAATGCCTCATAGTCTCCTATTCATAGTTATGGCATGCTTAACGACCATTAATAGGACTCTAATTGACGTGGTGTGTTAGACTCCAAGGATCTATTAACCTAGTGTTCTGATACCAAGTTTGTCACGGCCCAAGCCTAGGGCCTAGATGTGACATGATGAATGGTGAACATGAAGGAACCCCAATCAAGCCTCTCAACCTATCATTAGACATCATTGGTTACAGAAGTATGTAAAAGAAATAAAACAAGCATAAGGGGCAAAGGGTCTAAGAGATAGCTTGCCAAAACATCAACATCAGAGACAAGGAGTCATAGCGGATACTATAATTACACAACTTGTCCAACAAACACCTCTAAATACATTGATAGAGCGGGGGCCAAGACAAAGTAATCGAGCTCACCCTCATAGTCAAAATAGAACAAAAGAAAGTGTCTCAATACATAGATAATAGCAATCATAGACTAAGGTCCCCAGAATGGAGGACTCACCAACAAGCTTAGAATAGCATCGATTAACCACGTGGAGAGGGAAGATGATCAACTTGAGCACCGGTTCTTACATGGTGATATCATCTAGGCAAGAGTATGTATTAGTACGTTCAAATGTACTAAGTATGTGGATCCAATGCAACAAGAAATAGACATCATAATCAAAATGCATAGTAATAGGCAATGGGCATAAGCAAGATAGCACGTATGAACAATGAATAAGTAAAACATGCTTAAATAATTTATGCTCATACAAAGTATCATATGTGAAGAATAGTGCTAGATTTCCAAGGTTTAAACCCCTTGAGAGTAGTGATGATGTCGCCCCATCACTTAGGTGGTGAAGTACTAACCCTTCACTCGGTTGGTGATAATGCCGCCTCATAACCTAGGAGGAGAAGTACTAACCCTTCCCTCGGTTGATGTGTACAAAAACTTAACTTGGTTAATGATGATGCCGCCCCATCAATAGGTGGAGAAGTACTAACCCTTCCCTCGGTTGATTGGTACAAACCTCTATCTCAGTTATTTGGGTTCTTAGACCCCCCAAATTGAGCATAGTGTAATGTAACACTTTTACATAGAATTTATCATGAATTTAAGCTCATTTCATTATCATAAATCATATCAGATATCTAGTTTTGGACCTTCAATTCCTCAAGAAACCACATCCGGACATTATATCAAATGCCTTGGGGGGGTGTAAGGGGGGTTAAAGACCATACAATTTAGAGAAGAAATCATGCAAGAATATCTATTGTAAAACCATGAATCAACAATTGCAACATTGCCAAGACATTCACATCAAAACCCCTCATTAAAACCAATATTAAATCCATGATCTAGAGTTCAAAACATGCTAAAATAACCATACATTCAAGAACATAAATCACTATGCAGTAAATACCTCAATATACAAGACCCACATGTAAAATCCACCATAAATCATGCAATATTAGTAAAAAGAGGGTTTAGGCACCATGCGTGGAAGGACCCAATGGCTCAATACCACATACCTTGACTTTAGAGAACCCTTGAAGAAGATTGGAAGTGGAGACTTGAAGCTTAAGTGAGATCCTTGATGAAATCCTTAAGATGGATCTTGAGTTTGGACTTGAATTTAGGAGAAAATATTTGGCTAAGTGTCTTGGTGAGTATTGGGGATTGTTTAGGGTGACATGAGTGTGAAATAACGCTAAGTATAGGTAAAAATACATTTGAGAACACATAGGCAAAAGACTTAAAAGCCTTAGACCAAGACAACAAAACTAGGCAAAATTAACACTGCTCCGCAATAGAGGCGCGTCGCGAAGTTGTTTTGGATCGCCTTTGGAAATTGATTTTTTTGAAATTTGAAATTGTGATTTGATGGCGCTAAAATTGAGGTTAGACCCTTTTTCCCCTAATTTTGACCCCCTAAACAAGAATTTGGATACAGATTTTCCATATCGCACATGGATTTTAAGATATATGAAAATTAAAATTTTAGGCATTCCGAGGCACATTTTTGGGAAATTTTTAAAGTCGTGTGATTTAGCACATGCCATCAACAATAACATCAACCATATCATAAAGGGAATAGGGACTAAGGGATAAGTCTCCATAATAGCATTAACATAAAATAGTGCGTACATAGCATAAGTATCCAACATCACCTCTAAGTATGAGTAGGATAAGGGCCAACACATGTCATGTGCTCACCCTCAAAGTAAAATGTAAAGTAATAGTGTATCAACATAACAAGTGACATAGAAAGGGGTGTGTTGCCCTCAAACTAGAGGACTCACCATAACAACGGTATTTATGAACCAAACAAGCCATATAGAGGTGGATGAAGAAATTCTCTGTTCCTAACATGGTTAGATCATGTTGGAAAAAAATATGTGCTACTACTTTGAATATATTAGTATGTAATTTGCAATGCAACAATAGATAATAAGCTTACAGACAAGATGCATAATCATGTACAATAGAAATAAATTCAACATGACATGTATGAGAATATTTTGATAAAATCATACATGGAAAGTAAATATAATATTCTATCATTGTACATATGTGGGAGGAGATCACAACCGACATATAAGACCATACGAGCTACAATGGGATGGAACCAACATAACCCCCTACGCTTGCATGGGAAGTCTATTTACTAAATAGAACTCCTTCAACATCACATGTGCATCTTTACTAATTAATATGACTTAGGTGGATCCACTAGCCTAGCCTACAGGGGGTCATATGGTGGAACATAGTTATTGAGACAAAGGGTTGCTACTAGGTTTCCCTTACTAAACCTCACCTCAATGCCCTATTCGGTGATAAGTCATTCAAACAGAGTACATTTAACTCATATACATAATTATAGTCATTCATAAGCTTGTAAATATAGCATCTTCATATAAAGAGTTATTCATCTAACTTGAGATCCAACATCTGAGAATTGTCTATATCACAATAGGATCTATCTTTTGGTGAGAATTGTCTTTATCACCATCTTTAACATTCATAAGAGGAATTATAACATGATCACTTTCATAAACTTGTAATTGAACCCTCATCATTGGAGATAATATTTCATTAGAAAACTCAATATGATTTGGTGGGTTAATGATTGTTAGCTTTAAATCATGTAACTCAAGAGGACTATGCATCAATGTAATGCAATCCATCAATTTAATTCATTATTAAACAACCCACCACAATCATACATATCAACGTTCAAACTTAGACATGAAAACATGAAATTCATCCCATAAAACAATCAATTCATCATTTCTCATGGTATCATAACATTCATACTTGGAATATCATAGTATAACTCCATAAAACCCTTGAAATCAAGTCATGCAATTTCATTCAATAGATGAAGATTCTCAATATAAATCATGCTTAATTGGAGAAACAGAAAATACCCATAAGAAATCAATCACTGAAACTTGAAGGATTTAGCTAAATGGGTTTTGGGACTCCATGGGTGGAAGAACCCATGGATGAAAGATCCACATACCTTTAAACCTTGAAACTTTAATGAAAAGGTTTTGAGAGGCTTGAGGAACTTTTTGGAAGCTTTGTCTTCAATGGAGGAGGATTGAACCTAAATGAATTAGAGGAACTTGATGGAGAAATTTTAGAGAGCTCTTAAGAAGATTTGAGAGTGTTTGGAGAGATATTTAGGGTTACAAACAGGAGAGTTTTTGCGTATTTATGTATATAAAGGGGTTGCAATTTTTCCCCTATTTTGGCCTATGAATGTAGGATGTTTAATTTTTTCCCTATTTTGGCCTAGGAATGAGTTCAGACCACTTTTGTACTATGGAAGAATAAGTGGGCAACACAACTTGGATGCACACTCTTCTGGAAAGTGTAATTTTTTGTGGAAAATTATTTTTTGCTATGGGTAACCAAAAAGTCAAATGCGACCCTTTTCCCTCATGATTTTGCTTTCTGAAAAAAATACGACGTAAAATTTACCAAATAAGGCACATACTTTTTAGATATTTGAGATTACACCATATAGACATTTTTGAGTTATGTGGGAGGTGTTACATATTTATACTCGCATTAGTGAGTGGTTGTAGCGAAAAGGGTTTATCAAAATTGTATCATGTCAGTTTTACATAAAGTTATTCCTTGTGATCCTATGAAACTTGATATGGTTGATTTTGATTTTATTTTTGGTATGGATTGATTATATGCATCATATGCCTTTATTGATTATAGAACCCGTAGTGCCAAATTTCAATTCCCTAATGAGTCAATTCTTGAATTAGAGGGTAGTGATTCGACGTTTAAGAGTCAATTTCACTTCTTTTCGTAAGGCCTTTATGTCAATTTTCAAGGGATATATCTATCATATTGTGAGGACTAAGGATGTTTATTCTGAAGTCCCGTTTCTTGAGTCAGCCCACAATTTAAATAAGTTTCCCAATATTTTTTTCAATGACCTATGCAATATCTCTCCTGAAAAATAGACTTTTGCATATATCGTTCTTCCATCACCCAATCTATCTCCATTCCACCTTGTTGTATGACTATGGTGGATCTAAAGGAGTTGAAAGACCAATTGAAAGCCTTATTGGTGAAGGATTCTATTAAGTGAAGAAGGTCACAAGGGGGAACTCTCATTGTAAGGGCCCGAACTTTGTACAACTTCAATGGAGGTTGAAAATTTGGTTTCAAAAAGTTTTGGACCAATGTGACGCCCCATGGTAGCCTAGACAGTTCATGTAGGGCTATACGGACCATGTGGAGCTTTCTTGAAGTGGACCTTGGCCTTGAGTGAGGTGTGGGGGTCTTGGTGTTGAGTTTAAGACCAAGGCATGCCACACTTGGACCCCACACGGACTGTGTGGAGGGTTGTGTTTAGCCTTGTGCTTTAGACTCCACTGTTTTGAGCCCAAATAAAGTGGTATGGTCCGTATGGAGGGGTACAGTCTGTATACCCCTCTGTATGGGCTTCGAAGTGAAGTATTATCTAAGTATTGGATCACCATCTCAAATCTTTGTTGTCAAGAATTTTCTAAGTGAAGTGGTACGGAGGACTATACAGTCCGTATAGATTGGTATGGGCCGTGAAGTCGGCCATGTGAATACCTTCATCGAATTTTTTTCTAAGTATAGAATCTTCAAGCTCAATCTAAGCTCAGTTTCAAGCCTTCAATTCAAGTTTATTTATGTTGTTTAGGGCCATCATGGATCACCTACATCAAGCCAAGTTCAAAGGAATTCCATTGGCTAAATATTTCACAAGAACAGATGGAAGGGTCAACTTTTTAAATGGTGATATTTCTCAGGTAAAACAAACTGAGTGTCCCACAACCTATCAAATTGAATCTCTTTGAATTAGCTTTCCAGTGCATCTGGTTTCACCTAATTTTGAGTTCAGAGCAAGAAGTTATACCCATTTTTGTAAAGCCCATATCTGTAGTGTTTTCTAAAATTTGCCTAAGTGAGGTCTCACGGGAGGGTTTCATGGTCCATGAAACCTTGTACGGACCATGATAATTCCCTAGGGGACCCCTAGAAAGGAATGTTATTTTGTTTTATTAATGGTTTTTTTGTAATTGTGGCTTCTCCTAAGGGTCTTTTGTGACTTCATATGCTATCTTAAGACCTCCTAATGACCTAAACTCTACACCTTTATTCAAAATTCATCCCTCACACTTAGAATTATATTGAGCACTCTTAAGAACTCTCTGTCAAGGGACAATTGTAAATCTAAGCTTGGGAATCAAGGAACGACTCATTCTTTTTCAAATTTCTTCTTGAAAGTTCTTCATTAGTTAAGGCATGTGGATTTGATTCTTGGTCCCTTTCAACCAAGAAGATCCAAACACTTTCATGAATATTTTAGCTTACTTCAATTTTGGTTTTTAATATTATTATTTATTAAATTTAATTGAAGTATGGGCTATGCTTATTTGATGATTTTAAGTTGATTTGAACCCTAATATAATGAATTGCATTGAAGTTATGAAATTATGAATGTGCATATCCTCTTTAAAGCTTGATTTATGCATGGGTAATCTATATTATGATTTAAATGTGAATTTTATTTATATCTTTACTTGAATTTCATAATGTATTGTTGATCTAAGTTTGAATCTATATTACCCATTTTATTCTCAACTCATTCATAGCATATGCATTCATGAGTATTGAATTTTATGAAAATTATGAAGTGGGTTAATATAACAATCCTTATATTCTTTCTATCTGATTTGGATAAGCTTGTGCAGAGAATTGCTGAGAAAATCTAAGAAAAAGCTGCAGCAGAGAGTTTACTAGAGCCTTTACAACTCGTATTCAGCTTTACAATTCGTAGAGGGGCTTGTGTATGGAAATCTAGTGATTCAAGTTTCAAGGACCTTTAGAGTACGAGATGGGTTTATGACTCATAGAACACATCATGACTCATAAAGAGGGTTTCGTGGTGAATTCCAACAACTCAAATTGTTTGATCTTTCAGCCTATGAGATGGCATCTACAACCCATATATCGGGTTACAACTTGTAACAAGAGGTTTTGTATCAATTGCTAGACATTCAAGATTTTCAAACTCTTCACCTACGAGGGGCAGTTACGACTTGTAGGAAGGTCTACTAGTTGTAAACAAGGTCTTGTAGACCTTGCCGGCAGTTTTACTTAGGGGTATTTATGTCCTTTTTGACTCTTTTTAATTAAAACCCCTCACATTTTTAGACTTGTATAATGTCTTAAAATCAAAGCCTAGAGTGTTCATCCCCCCATTTTTCACTTGGGTTTTCTTTAGAGCAAGAGGAGAGGACAAAGAGGAGCTAGGGTTTCAGATCCAAGTGCAAGGATAGGTTGAGGTTTCGTTATTTCTTCCATTCTCAGGTTTGTAAGGCTTGCTAAAGTGTGGAATCTTATTCTTTCACACACCCCTTCGCTTATTTGACTCTATGCTTTTGTATGAGATGATATTTGATAAATTTTACTACTCCAATACAAAATTCTTGTACTTATTATGAGATTTCTTGAAGATATATGAGGTATGTTGTTGCATTGCATGTTTTTCTACATGAAGTTGTGATGGAACTATTCACTTGATAGCATGATCCCTAAATTGCATGATTTCCTGAGTTCTTGTGCATATTATAGAGTTGATGAAGGGTATGAGTATATAAGTCAAGTAGTTTGAGTATGAGAAATATGTTACATTGAGCAACACATGTCACCATGCATGAGCACCTTGCATTGCACTACTTGATGAGTAAGTTGAGTGAGTCTAAATGACTGTGTAAGCCTGAGTCGAGTTTATTATTGCATTAATGGCTTGAAAGGCTGAGCAACTGAGATAAGATGACTCTATGTGGTTGAGTTTGAGCCGAATAATGAGTTTATTAGTGACTTATATGATGAGTTAAGCCTATTTTAGTCTTAGGAGGAGTATTGAGCACCGAGTTGGGTGATTGAGGAGCACCCCAGAACTGCATTTGCCAACATAAGATAATCATTTCAACATAATATTGGCGACTCTTATATCATAAGTGGACACTTTCTCAGGATCCAAGAGAGCGAGGTTGAGGTTGATCACCCTTTTCCGTGGCAAATTTAGGGTGGGCGTGGCAACGATGTCGATTCATTGTGCATCACCTAATTAAAAGTGATGGAATGAGGAATGTCGGTTAGAGAAACTCCCAAGAAACAATGATTTGAGCCTGAGATTTCAAACTAAGTCTATTTTATTGAGCCTATTTCAAAAGCATGATTTTACTACAAAACATGCATATTGAGTTGGGTATAAGATGTTGAGTTGAGATGAGTGAGTCGAGCTTTACTTTTTTGAGCTATTTTACATACCTATATATTGCATGTACTGATGTCCATTTAGGCCTGGATCATTTTATGATACAAATACAGGTGATAGAAGAGCTCATTAGGCGCTTCATTGAGGCCCAGGTTCATTATTAAATGATTCCAAAAAGTGCCCGAAAATGTGCCTCAGAAGTGCCCAAAATCATAATTTCAGTACATCTCAAAATCTATGTGCGATATAAAAACTCAGCTTCATATTCTTCATCATGGGGTCAAATTGAGTGGGAAATAGGTCTAACTCCGATTTTAGAGTAAATGAATTACAATTTCATTTTTCCAAAAATCACATTCCAGTGGGGTTTTCGCGCCCAAGGCGCGATGCGCCAAGGGTGTGCCTCAGTTCATTTTTGTGTGCAATTTTCTATTCAGTCCAAGACTTTTGAGTCTTGGGCCTAAGTCCTCCCATATGTGAAAACACCTATACTTAGCCATATTTCAACACCATATCATACTAAACATTCCCCAACACTCTCTCAAGCACTTAGACAAAATATTTCACCCCAAATTCCAAGTCCCATAACTCATTCGGATCTTAAAGATTTCATTCAATCTTCAAGTCTCCATTTCCAATATTCATCAAGTATTCTCCAAAGCTATATATGTGGGTTTCAACCATTGGGTCCTTTTACCCATGGTGCCTAAACTTCTTTTTCACCTAAAATACATGCTTTTAAGTTGATTTTACACATTGGCTTGCTATTAAGAATTTGACCATGAACTATGTTGGGGTTTTGTAAAAGCGTGAGTGTTTTAGTATGTTTTGAGCTATGAATCATTGGTCTATCTTGAGATTTGATGAAGTATTTTGATGTCTTTTATATGATGAGGTTACAACGTATTGGTGGGATGATTTACTTCAAGATTTCTTGCATGATTTCACTCTTTAATTGCATGGTTTTATACTAGCATTATACACCCATCAAGAGTTTGATAAAATGCCTTTTTAAGGATTCTTTAAGTTTTGATGTCTATTGGTTGAGTCTTTTTGGATAGCATTATACACCCATCAAGAGTTTGATAAAATGTTCGATTTAGGGTTCTTGAGCCATTGATGTTCTATTACACAACCTAGGACTTGTATGATTTTATGATGATGAAAGGATGGTATAAATGTGTTGATTTTATGAAAAGTATCTATAGTATTGGAAGTTGATCAATTGCCTCATTCGGGGGGCAGTAGGCCCAAACTACCTTGTTAGGGGGGTATGTACCTCAATTGCCTTGCTCGAGCGGTAGTAGGCCCGTACAACCTTGTTGGGAGGTTTGTACCTCAATTGCCTTTCTTGGGAGGTAGTAGGCCCATGCAATCTTATTGGGGGTTTGTACCTCAATTGCCTCGCTCGGGAGGTAGTAGGCCCATGCAACCTTGTTGAGGAATTTGTACCACAGTCGCCTTGCAAAGGAGGTGGTAGCCCTTGGTTACTATTGATGGTCTCTTCCTACACATGTAATATGTTCTATATGCAAGCATGTTTACTTCAAGTATCATTCATGCTTGCCATATTGTTATATGTTCATGTATTGCATAATTATGCATTTTGACTATGTTGCTTATCTATTATTGCATTGCATCCTACATACTTAGTACATTCAAATGTATAACGCATACTCTATGCCTACATAATGTCACCATGTAGGAACCAGAGCCCCACTTGATCATCCTCCTCCTCCACGTGGCTAGTATTATTTCTCTACAAAGCAAGTGGTGAGTCCTCAAATCCCATGCTATGTATAAAGACTCACTTTCCTTTTTAAACATTTGACTATGAGGGTGAGCCCGGTTGCTTGTTTTGGCCCCTGCTAAGTTCTATGTTTAAAGGTGTGGTTGGATAAGATATGTATTGATGCTATCAGCCTTGACTCTCTTTATTGTATGATGTTTTATGCTATGAAAGATGTCCCTTAGCCCCATGTTCCCTTATTTCTACTCTTTTATTGTCCTTTAATTGCTTCTGTGACCAAGGATGTGTAGTGATATGTTAAGAGGCTTGCTTGGGGTCCCTTCAGGTTCCCTATGCACTATGTCACATCTAGGCACTAGTCATGGTTCATGACAAACTTTGTATCAGAGCACTAAGTTGTTAATGGTCCTCGACATCAACCACATCGCATCAATTAGAGTCTTATTCATGGTTGTGTTGTGCACCACAACTATGAGTAAGAGGCTATAAGATGTTTTAGGAAATGTTTCTCTTCTTCCTACTCTACGTTGTGCTATAGAAGTTAAGGTAAGGTTTTTCCCCCTTTAGCGATTATTCTTTGCTATGCTAGATCATGTCTAACACTAGAGGATGAAGAACCTGCACTCTCAAGGAACAATTGGCTCATCGAAAGCTCTGGGATGCTCTTACTTTGCTTGTACAAGTTGTGGCTAATCAAGCCAATCAAAGGGCCCAAGACCCTCATGCTTCTACTCTAGCATCTCAGGTGAGAGACTTTATGAGGATGAACCCATTAAAGTTCAGTGGGTCTTTGGTGGATAAGGACCCTCAAGAATTCATCAAAGAGGTATATAAGGTGTATTTGATTATGGGTGTGAGGTTGGAAGAAAAGGCGGTGTTGGCAGCTTACCAACTCAAGGGGGTGGCTCAAATTTGGTACACTTAATGGAAGGTGGAGAAGGGGAACAATAATGTGATACTATAGGAAGAGTTTAAGGTGGCTTTCCTTAATCAGTTCTTCCCTCATGAGCTTAGGAAAGCTGTGACGACCCAAGCATAGGGCCTAAACATGACACAGCGAATAGGAGCTCGAAGGAACCCCAAACAAGCCTCTTAGCATATCATACACACATCTTTGGTCGTGGAAGCAATAAATACAACAAAAAATAGTAGATAGGGACAAATGGGGCTAAGGGACAATTCTCATATCATAAACATCAAGAGTCAAGCGAGAGTCAAAGCTCAAAACATAATACAGACATGTCCAACAACACCTCTAAAACTTAGATACTTACCGGGGACCAAGACAAGCTACCGAGCTCACCCTCATAGTCAACCAATATACAAAAGAAGGATAGTCTTAGAACAGGGTAGGAGATCATAAGCATCATCCCCTAAAAGGAGGACTCACGAAAGAGCTTGAGAGATATCGTACTAGCCACGTGGAGGAGGATGATCAAGCGGTGCTCCAGTTCCTACTTGGTGACATCATGTAGGCGTAGAGTATGTTTTAGTATGTTTGAATGTACTAAGTATGTAGGATGTAAAGCAACAAGAGATAAGAACACAATCAAAATGCATAAGCATATGAAATGAGTAGTAACAACAATATGACATGCATGAGAGATGTTATATAGTAAATCATGCTTGTATGGGACATAATACATGTGTAAGAAGAGACCACTATCATATTGGTAGATCGTCGAACCCTACCACCCTTGGTGATTGAAGTACCAACCCCATCAATTGGTTGGTGGATCATCACACCCTACCACCCTTGGTAACCGAGGTAGAAACCCCCTGGCATGGTTATCAAGGTTCAAACCCCTCAACATGGTTGGTGGATCGTTGCACCCTACAACCCTTGGTAACCGAGGTACAAAGACCTCGGCATGGTTATCAAGGTACAAACCCCTTGACATAGTTATCAAGGTATGAACCCCTCGACATGGTTACCTTTCACACAACCCCCAAGTAAGGCATGGTCACATTCCAATACTATATAGGCGAAAACCATATGCATATGTTCATTTCATCATCATATAGTCATTTAACTCATAAGACATACATTGGGCCTTCAATATAACTATAACCAGATATTTTATCAAACTCTTGGTGGGTGTGTAGTGCTATTATAAAACCATGCAATTTAGGAATGAAATCATGCTAGGAAACCCCATGTAAACCATTAATCAATACTTGGTAACACCCTCAAGCAGCATACATCAAAACCCTTCTTCAAATATAACCATAGATCATAGATTCATAGCTCAAAACATAATAAAACAATCATGATTTCATAAGCTTTAACATAATGTGTAGTGAATTTCATAATAAGTAAGACCCATGAGTAAATCAACTTAAAATCTTGCAAATTTAAGTAAAAGGAAGCTTGGGCATCATGGCTGAAAGGAACCCATAAAAAAATCTCACATACCTTAGGTTAGGAGAATAGCTTGATAAATATTGGAGATGGAGACTTAAAGCTTTATTGAGAGCCTTAGAATTCGGATGAGTTTGAGACTTGAATTTAGGAGGTGAAATATTTTCTAAGTGTTTGAGAGTGTATTTGGGAATGTCTTGAATGATATGATGGTGAAATAAGGCTAAGTATAGGCATTTTTATGCATGGGAAGACTTAGGCCCAATGCCTAAAAGTCTTGGACCAAGACTAGAATACTAGTGCACTAAATTTCACTGTAGCGCGCCCTTGGTGCGTCGTGCTAGGGGCGCGGATCGTCTTTGGAAATTGCATTTTTGTGATTTTCAAATTTTTCTACGGTTGCTCTTAAATCAAGGTTAGACCCATTTTCCATTCAATTTGACCCCTTGAACAAGAATATGAAGTCAGATTTTTTGATATCGTGCATGAATTTTGAGATATATATAATTTATGATTTTGGGCAATTCTGAGGACACATTTTTGGGCACTTTTTGGAGTTATTTCAATATCTTCCCCTTCGGAACATTCGTCCCTGAATGTCAAAGAAACATATATGAGAGACATAAACATGACCATTTCAGCCCAAAAAGAGATGCAAGAATGCACTTAAACATCATTTCAAAATTCACATCATAAGTATGAACTTGCCAATTTAAACATGAATGCATGCAATGACACAGGGGCTGAACATAAGAATTGAGACCATATAGTGGACTTAGGTCAATACCTTAGGCTTGAGTCGAGTGGAATATGTAAGGATATCACTTTTGCATGTTCGCTTTAGCCTCCCAAGTAGCACTTTCAACTTGTTGATTCCTCCAAAGAACCTTAACGGAAGCCACATCCTTGTTCCTCAACCTCTTCACTTGTCTATCCAAAATCTGAATCAAAACTTCTTCATAGGTCAAATTGTCTTCAACAACACCCACCATATCGAGAGGCGCAATAGCATTAGGGTCACCCACACACTTTCTCAACAAAGACATATGGAAGACTGGATGAACCAACTTCATTCCACTAGGCAAATCCAACTCATAGGCCACCTTACCAATCATTCTTATCACTCTATAAGGACCTATATATCTAGGGATTAACTTGCCCTTCTTGTAAAAATGGACTACACCCTTCATGGGTGACATCTTTAAGTAGAGCCAATCACCAATCTTGAATTCAAGATCCCTTCTCCTCAAGTCATTATTGGACTTTTTACGACTTTGTGTTGTCTTTAACCTTTCTCTAATCATGTTAGCATCCTCAAAAGCCTCCGTAACCAGATTTGGTCCCTACAAAGCCATCTCTCAAACCTCAAACCACCCAACCAGTGATCTAAAATGCCTACTATAGAGAGCCTAAACAGGAGCCATTTCGAAGGTAGAATGATAGCTATTATTATATGCAAACTCAATCAATGGAAGATGATCATCCCAACTACCCATGAGCTCTAATACATAAGCCTTAAAACATATCCTGAAGTGTTTGGATAGTTCTTTCTACTTTGCCATCCGTTTGAGGGTGAAAGGTCGTACTAAGCTTAACTCTTGTACAAAGACCCCTTTGAAAGGACCTCCAAAAGTATGAAGTGAATTGTTCCCCATGATCCAATATGATTGACAAAGGGACCCCATGCAACCTTAACAAGTCATGAATATACAACCTTGCATAATCTTCAGCCCCATATTTGGTCTTAACCGGTAGAAGGTAAACCAAATTTTTCATCCTATCAACCACAACCAAAATAGACTCAAAACCTTTTCTAGTCTTGGGCAACCCAACCACAAAATCCATATTAATCACCTCCCACTTCCAAGAAGGAATCTCTATGTATTGGGTTACACTACATGGTTGTTGATGTGCGGCTTTGACTTGTTGACAACTATGATAACTGGAAATGAATTTGGCAATGTCTCTCTTCATGCCTCCCTACCAATAGCCATCCCTCAAGTCTCTATACATCTTGGTGGAACTGGGGTGTATAGAATAAGAATAATTATGGGCCTCATCAAGGATTTACTCCCTCATACCGTCAACACAAGGCACACACAACTTACCTTGGTACCTAAGAGCACCATCTCCCCCTTGGGAAAAATCTCCACCTTTCCCTTTTTTACCAAGGCCTTCAATTCCAACAAAGAGGAATCAAGATCTTGTTTTGCGATCACCTCATCAACCACGGAGGATATAGAACCATCCACAACAATGTCATCACCATCACCAACCTCCTTCAACCTAACCCTCAAGCTAGTTAACTGATGCATCTCCCTAGCTATCTCCTTATCACCACCATTAACACGAGCTAGGCTACCCATAGACATCCTACTCAAAGCATCCACCACCATATTTGCCTTACCGATATTATAACGCACACTCATATCATAGTCCTTAAGAAGTTCTAACCACCTCCTTTTCCTCAAGCTGAGAACTTTTTGAGTGAAGATATATTGGAGACTCTTATGATTGGTGAACACATCAACATGTACCCTATATAAGTAGTGACGCAAAATCTTTAATGCAAACACTATGGCAGCAAACTCAATATCATGGGTAGGATAATTCTTTTCATGCACTTTGAGTTGTCTAGAAGCATAGGTTTTGAGTCAACTTTGTCATAGGGGAAGCAATAGAAGAGAACCCTTTCACATACCTCTGATAGTAACACACTAAGCCCAAGAAGCTCCTAATATCCGATGGGGTCAATGGTCTAGGCCAATTTCTAATCACATCTGAGACATAAACATGACCATTTCACACTAATATCCGATGGGGTCAATGGTCTAGGCCAATTTCTAATCACATCTTTCTTCTTAGAATCCACCTTAATACCATCCCTCGACACCACATGCCCTAGGAAGGCAACCTCCCTCAACCAAAACTCACACTTTTTATATTTAGCATATAACTTCTCTTCCTTCAATACTTCCAACACAACCCTCAGATGAGCCCTATGCTCCTTCTCACCACGAGAATAGATCAAAATATCGTCAATGAATACCATAACAAATGAATCAAGGTAGGGTTTAAAGACCCTATTCATTAGATCCATGAAAATGGCCAGCACATTGGTTAACCCAAATGACATCACAACAAACTCAAAATGTCCATATCTAGTCCAGAAGACTGTTTTAGGAATATCACACTCCCCCACCTTCACTTGATAGTACCCGGACTGAAGATTAATCTTAGAGAAGTGTCTAGCCCTTTGCAATTGGTCAAACAAATCATCAATCCTTGGAAGAGGATACCTATTCTTGATAGTGACCCTATTAAGTTGCCTGTAGTCAATGCATATTCTAAGAGACCCATTCTACTTTTTCATAAACAACACTGGTGCACCCCAAGGTGATAGGCTGTAGTCAATGCACATTCTAAGAGACCCATCTTTATTCTTCATAAACAACACCGAAGCACCCCAAGGTGATTGACTAGGCCTAATGAATCCCTTCTCCAACAAATCCCTCAATTGCTTCTTCAACTCCATCATGGCCATATGGTAAGGTGGAATACAAATGGGTTAAGTATCGGTGATGAGGTCTATACCAAAATCTATTTCCCTTTTGGGAGGAATACCAAGAAGGTTATTTGGAAAGCATCAAGGAATTCATTTACAACAAGAATCGACTCCATGGGTAGGACTTTAGACTTCACATTCCTAACCCTCATTAAATGGTAAAGACACCCCTTAGAGATCAACTTACGGGCTTTAATGCAAGAGATGAATCTACCATTAACCACCATATCATGACTCTCCCACTCAAGGATGGGTTCATTTGGGAATTAGAATTTGACCCTATGGGTTTTACAATCAATAGAAGCATAATATACATTCAACCAATCCATCCCTAGAATGACATCAAAATCAACCATGTCTAATTCAACAAGATCACAAGGCAACATTTTATGTAATATGCAAATAGGACAATTTCTATAGACTTTTCTAGCAACAATAGATGAACCTACAGGAGTAAACACCTCATATGACTCATCCAACAATTCGGGCTCAACATGGAACTTTTTGGCAACAAAGAAGGTAACAAAAGATAAAAGCACCATATTGTCCACCACCTCTCCCTAATGGGATCTCATTAGCACCTCGTGGACGAACCTCCTTGTCCTTGGTGTGGTTTCAAGGGGTGTCTATCGCCTTATGCCCTATTTTCCCACAACCATAACATGAACCGATATTTCTCGAACATAGGCCACCATGAACCTTACCACACTTTGGACACAAACAATAGGAGCCACACCCCTAATATCTTGGGCTCTCGGGATATCATTCGCAACCCTCTTATCCAATGCATGAGTAGACCTTTCGCCTTGATGGAACCGACCACTCTATTGGAGCTTACCCTCAAAATGAGCCCTTTTGGCCTCTTGACCCCTTCTCTTCCTCAATTTCTCCTCTTCCATTTGTTCGACATAGGTCATCAAATGAGAAAAGTCTATATCAATAATCGACATGGTGGACTGGGACTCCTCACTCACTAAGTAGGAAAATCCCATCACAAATTTGTTCATCCTGGATCTCGAGTCGGCCACCAATTGTGGAACATACTTTGAAAATTGGTTGTATTTTAGGGTGTACTCCCTCTCACTCATAGACCCTTGTCTAAAATTCATAAAATCCACCAACTTAGCTTCCCTAAGCTTAAGAAGGCATAATTGATTAAGGAAAGCAGCCTTGAACGCTTCCTAAAGCACCACAAAGTTGACTCCCTTCTCTTCCTTCTATTGTGTAAACCATATTTGTGCTACCCCTCTGAACTGGTAGGCCGCTAACTCCGCCTTATCCTCTGACCTCACATACATAATAGATAAAATCTTGTAGACCTCATCAATGAACTCTTAAGGGTCCTCACTCACCTATGACCCATGAAATTATGGGGGATTCATCCTCATGAAATCTCTCATCAAAGATATTGGTGTAGGAGCATAAAGGCCTTGGGCCCCTTGGTTGGCTTGGTTAGCAACAACTTGTGTAAGCAAAGTGGGAGCATACCCAAGCTCTCTATTGGCCGATTTCTCCTTGGGTGTACGGGTTCATCTTCCTGTCATGTTAGGCATAATCTAGCATAGCAAAGAATAATAATTAGGAAGGAAAACTTACTTCAACCCTGTAGCACAACTTAGCATATGAGGAAAGAAAACATTTCCTAAAAGGTCTCACAGCCTCCTATTCATAGTTGTTGTGCAAACATAACCATGAATAAGACTCTAATCAACGGGATATGTTAGACATCGAGGATCTAACAACCTAGTACCCTAATACCAAGTTTATCACAACCCAAGCCTAGGGCCTAGACGTGATCAACAGATAGGGAACCTGAAGGAACCCCTAACAAGCCTCATAGAATATCACTACACATCCTTGGTCACAGAAGCAATAAAAATGACAATAAGAGACAAGCATAAATAAAGGGAATGGGGACTAAGGGTAAACTTCCATGTCATAATCATCAGAAAACAAGAGAGTCAAGCCTCATAGATGAGAGCGGGGCTGAAGACAAGCAACCGGGCTCACTTTAATAGTCAATATTACATGAAAGAAAAGTAGTCTTAGTAGATAACATAGGAGAATAAACAACATCCCTAGAATAGAGGACTCGCCAATAAGCTTGAGTGGAATCATACTAGCCACGTGGATGGGGATGGGCAAGCGGGGCTCCAATTCCTTCATGGTGACATCATGTTGGCATAGAGTATACGTTAGTATGTTTGAATGTACTAAGTATGTAGGATGCAATGCAACAAGTGATAAGAATTATAGGATAAATGCATAACATAGACAACGAACAAACTTATAGCAATATGACATATATGAATGATGCTTGAAGTAAATTCATGCTTATATAGAACATAATACGAGTGTAAGGAGTGACTATTTTTAGTGCAATCCAAGGCTTACCACCTCCTTGGAGAGGCGCATGAGGTATGAACCCCTTCATGAGGTTGATGGAGTACAAATCCCCCAACAAGGTTGATAGAATACAAACCCTCCAACAAGGTTGATGGGTACCGACCCCACCAAAGTTAGATAATCCTACCACCACCCAAGCTAGCCGATCGAGGTACGAACCCCTCAACAAGGTTACCCGAGCCTACGACCCCCCGAGCTAGGCTTGGTCATCCCCAACACTATAGAGATAATATCATATATATACACACTCCTTTCTTCATCATATACATACATTTCTCTTCATCATCATTTCATCATCATTCCATCATTATTTCATCATCATATAGTCATTCAACTCATAAGACATGCATTGGACCTTCAATTCTTCAAGAACCCATAACTAAACATTTTATCAAACAATTAGAGTGTGTAGGCCTAGTGTAAAACCATACAATTCAAGAGTGTTATCATGCTAGAAAACTCAATGTAAAACCATCAATAGATACTTTGTAGCACCCTCAAACAATATACATCAACACCCTTCATCAAACCTTACAATAGATCTTAGATTCATACCTCAAAACATAGTAAAATAGTCATAAATTCATAACCCCAACATAGTGTACAATGAATTTCATAATATATAAGACCCATTTGTAAATCAACTTTAAATCATGCAATTTTAAGGAAAAGAAGCTTGGGCATCATGGGTGAAATAAACCCATAAAAGAAACCCACATACTTTAGCTTTAGAGATGAACTTGATGAAGATTTGAGATGGAGACTTGAAGTTTAATTGAGAGCCTTAAAATCCGGATGAGTTTGAGACTTGAATTTAGGAGGTAAAATATTTTCTAAGTGTTTGAGAGTGTATTTGGGAATCTCTTGAATAATATCATGGTGCAGTAAAGCTAAGTATAGGCATTTCATGCATGGGAAGATAGGCCCAAGGCCTAAAAGTCTTGGACCAAGATAGAATACTGACCACAAAATTAAACAGAAGTACACCTTTGGCTCATCGCGCTAGGGGTGCGAATCATCTCTGAAAATTGCATTTTGGTGATTTTCAAATTTTGCTACGTTTGCTCTTAAATCTGGGCTAGACACATTCTCCATTCAATTTTACCCTCTAAACAAGAATATGAAGTGATATTTTTGATATTGTATACGAATTTTGAGATATATAGAATTTACGATTCCGGGCACATCCGAGGGACATTTTAGGGCACTTTTTGGGATCGTTTCATAGTGTAAGTTGATTTACTTATGGTTCTTACTTACTATGAGATTGACTATGAACTATGTTGGAGTTTCATAAATATATGACTATTTGAGCATGTTTTGAGCTATAAATCTAGTATTTATTTTGAGATTCGATGAAGGGTTTCAATGTATATTGTATGAGGGTATTACTAGTATTAGTGGGTTGATTTACTTCAAGTTTTCTTAGATAATTTCACTCTTAAATTGTATGATTTTACACTAGTATTGTACATCCACCAAGTGTTTGATAAAATGTCCGGTTTAGGGTTCTTGAGCTATTGATGATACATTACATATCCTATGACCTGAATGACTTTATGATGATAAATGGGAGGTATATATGTGTTGATTTCATGAGCGGTATCTATAGTGTTGCAAATTGACCACACCTTGTTAACGGGGTGGTATACCTCAATCTCCATGGATAGTAGGGTGAGACAACCATCAACCAATTGAAGGGTTGATACCTCAATCACTCTGGATGGTAGGGTGAGACAACCATTAACTAATTGAGGAGTTGATGCCTCAATCACCATAGATGGTAGGGTAAGACAACCAAAAACCAATTGAGGGGTTGATGCCTCAATCACTATGGATAGTGTGGTGAGACCACCATCAACTAATTGAGTGGTTAATACCTCAATCACCATGAATGGTTGGGTGTGACAACCATCAAGAGGTCTCTTATTATACATGTAATATGTTCTATGTAAGCATGTTTTACTAAAGCATCATTCATGCAAGCCATATTGCTATATGTTTATCCATTGTCTATTTATACATTTCGATTATGTTGCCTATCTCTTGTTGCATTGCATCTTACATATGTCAAATGTACTAAAGCATATGTTATTCCTACATGATACTACCATGTAGGAACTGAAGCTCCTCATGATTATCCTCATCCTCCCCGTGGCTAGTGCTACCTTTACCAAGCAAGTTTGGTGAGTCCTCAACTTCAGGGATGATATCTCTTGTTCTTATGTTATGTGAAGACTCTCATATCTATTTGTATGCTTTTGACTATGAGGGTGAGCCCGAAAAGTTGTCTTGGCCCTCGCTCAATTATAAGTGTAGAGGTGTTGTTGGACAAGTTATGTAATAATGTTATGAGCTTTGACTCTCTTGACTCTTGTAGGTTTTAATGCTATGAAAGACTTCCCTTAGTCTCTTTTACCCTTATTTCGATTCTCTATTATTGTTTAATTGCATCCTCGACCAAGGATATGTAATGATATGTTAAGAGGCTTGGTTGGGGTTCCTTCGGGTTCCTCATTCGTCATGTCATGTCTAGGCCCTAGGACTGGGTTGTGACAAATTTGGAAGGATTTCCTTATCAAACATATCATATCATAAATCAATAGCCATTCTTGATGACTCGGTCATTTCGGTGATGACTACCATTCCTATGTTGGCACATAATTCAAAGAAAGGAAGAGGACCCTTAGAGGTAGCCCTGACGCCCAAAATCCATTGGTGCTAAGTCAAACATCCCATGAGAATACTTATATATATACATGATTTCAAAAGAGGCAAGTCATTTCAATGCACATTTAAGCTTAAAAGCCAAATACTTCTCATAATCATTCATTCATGGGCTAAAAAGCCAAATTGTAGTTCAATATCAAGTTTCTCATGCATAGGAATAGCTCATCAATTAAACAATATGGTGAAAACACCAAATATACTCAAAGAGCAAATAACAATAGATATTTATGTGATCATATTCTTTTCATAACCAATTTGTAAGCTTAACTCACTGAAAACATTTCATAAAAATATATGTTAGCTTAACTCACCGATAATTTCATAAATTCAATGTTCATGCATGCATATGATATTAGTGACATGAGAGTAACATGGGTAATAGATATTCTACTTCAAATCAATAATACGTTATGCAATTTAGGTAAAAACATAAGTAAAATTCACATTTAGAACATAATATAGATTACCAATGCACAAATCAAGCTTTAAAAGGGAAATGCATATTCATAACTTCGTAACTTCAATGTAGTTCATCATTATAGGGCTTATATCAACTTCAAATCATCAAATAAGTACAACCCACATTTTAACTAAATTTAATAAAAAATACAATTAAAAACCCAAATTTAAAGTAGCTAAAATTCCATGAATTTGAGTAAAAAGGGTTTTCGGTCTTCTTTGTAAAAGGGACCAAAAATAAAACCCAAATACCTTAACTAATAAAGAACATTCAAGAAGAAATTTGGTGAAGAAAGAGGCCTTCCTTGATTCCCAAACTTGAAACCCAAGAATTCTTTGAAAGAGACTTTAGAGTGACTTGAGAGAATTTCAAATGGAGGTGTGAATTTGAATGTTAGGAATAGAGTTTAGGCCATTCCAAAGTCTTTAGGAAGCATATGAAGTTACAAAAGACCATTAGAATAAAATATAATTATGAAAATGTCGTTAACGAAATGAGTTGAAAAATTGAATGTCATCACTTCAAGGGAGGGTATATAGTCCGTGTGGCACTACACTGACCATGTACTTTCCCTCAAACCAACAATTAGACAAAATTTCATGTGACAAAGGTCCAGAATGGTGATCCCATACTTATAATTTTTTGACAAAAATCAATCACACAGAAGGGCCACACAGGCTGCGTGAAGCTACAAGGGCCATGTCTGTGCCCGTACTACCTCCCTTTGAAAAAATTTCCCCTTGACTAAGTTACAAG
This sequence comes from Solanum virginianum, assembly GCA_000787875.1. NCBI lineage: Eukaryota > Viridiplantae > Streptophyta > Magnoliopsida > Solanales > Solanaceae > Solanum > Solanum virginianum. The sequence goes on along the minus strand of DF357855.1, from coordinate 13,274 downwards.
ATGGTGATTCCATACTTAGAAAACATTCACTATAGAAGCCATACAGGAGGCCTCACGAGTTGTGTTACACCACACGGGCTGTGTACTTGGCCGTGTGACAACAGTTGGTCCCAAAATTATAGGATTTCAAGCCAAGGCTACCACACAGCCTGTGAGGTGTCACACAGACCGTGAGGGGTCTAAGTGTGGTGAGCCTTAGTTTTAAACACCACATTTTGACTCCAACAAACCTCCAAAGGTCAAGGGCCACTTCACGGGACCCCCACACAGGCCATGTGACCTGACACGATCTATAAGGTCTCCCCTAAAGTGTCACCTTGGTCCAAAGTTTCTTGAAATGAGAAGTTTCGATCCTTATAATGCACGTCCGAACTAATGATATGTGAATGGATACTATAAGGCTTGTTTGGAGACTCTTAGGTTTCTATTATCCATGTTACTTCTAGGCCCTAGGAGCAGGTTGTGACAAGCTTGGGGTCAGAGCACTAGATTTATAAATGATTTTGGAGTCCAACATACCGTGTCAAGTAGAGTCCTATTCATGGGTGTGAAGTGCACCATTGGTATGAGTGGGAGGCAATGATGATATTCCAGGAATTGTCTCACTTCTTCATGTCTGATGTCGTGATTTGGATATATTGTAGTTTCCTTATCTTGATGATGTCCTTGCTGCATTACAGAAGATGCCTCATGGAAGAGCTTCACTACCAAGACTAGGCCCGGCTAATGAGGGCCAAGCACCTCAAGGGCCTATGGAAAAGCCTATATCTAATGGTGAATTATGTATGGCCTTTTCTATGCTTGTCCAAGTGGTGACTGACTGTAGATGGAAGTACAACTGATAGACTGAGGATGTGGTTTCTGTTTGATAATTTTTAGTTAAGGGTATTTTAGGTCTTTTCTATTTTTCTAACACCTAATCTATGATATTGTGATCCAATAAAATCCCCCTATAACTATTTTTAATCATGAAATCTACCTCATTCCTAAATCATTCACCCAATTCACAATTTTCTCTAAGGTTCGTCTTCTCCAAGACTCTATTGAAGATTAAGCTAGGGTTCTTTCAATTCCTCCATCAATTTCCAAGTTTTTTCAGTAATGTTACTCAAGATATATGGATATTCATTGATGGATCATTTTCATCCATGGAGCCCAAGGGTTTTCTCAAGCTTTTAATCTAATTTTACTAGACATTAGTGATTCTTCATTGACTTGTTTCAATTATGAATTATCTCATGAATATTGATTTAATTATGCATGAATTGATATTAGTTGCATGATTTCAATGTTTTCCAATCAAGTTCTCCTCAATGTTACCTACGGTTCATGAATTTCATTATGATTTCTTTTGATTATGATTTTAATTGCTATTGTTCGTCATGATTATTCATGATTTCATCCAATTGCATGATTTGAAGTTGATTTAAGATGAAGCTATGCAATTTACCTAGTTTTACTATAAACTATGATCATGAATGGACAAGGGCTTCACTCAAGTTTGATGCAAGTACCCAATTATCATTTATCAAAGTCCCTTAAGAATGAACGAATGATTGTGAAAGAATTTTCTCACCTACTTATGAATTCAAGGTCTGATAACGACAATTCTCATATTGATTGATCAACAAGGTTTTAATGAGTTATTTGATCACGCTTGAACAGTACCTCTCACTTTGAGGATAAAGCGATCTTTAATAGTAAAAAAGCCTAACTGAGGTTAGGGTCAAATCCCAAGGAAATACAGGGCTTTGCCACTTTGGTTCACCAACAATCAATTCAAATATCAAACAACTCAATTCTCAAGAAAGACGGGGGGTGGGGGTGGGGTTTGCAATGATAGATAGAAAATTAAACTAAACTAATAATATGGAGAGACAAACAAATTGGAGAGCAACTTGGGAAATTGTATTCCCCATGGTTCACTAACTTAAACACCCCAGATAACACAACGTTAATTGGGTAATTGTATATTGGACAACAACTTAAGTTCTTCTAACCCTTGGACAAAGGTGAAGGTCAAATTTCACTATAGGGCTTGGCCGAAAACCATAGTGTGTCAAACTAACTATTACACATTGTCCTATTAAATCTTTCCTTGGCCGGGTTTGGTTGATTAGATGAGAAGACATCTATCAAATTTTGTCACCCACTTTCTTTTCCTAAATATCACTACCTTGATCGGGATTTTGACACTAGGTGGGGTTCAATGTTGGACACCATTAAACAACAAGCAAAGTGAAGGAAAATGGATAATATATGCAAATACAAAACTCAAGAAGTGCAAATAATCTGGGTTTTCTAAGCTAGCTACTCATAGTTCCCACAACCTCAAGTCGTTGGGTTTAGCCACTCATGGCTTGGGCAAACAAATCAACAATGAATAAAGAAAACATGGTAGATTTCTTACCTAAGAATATTTAAGAACAATGAAACCCATTTTCCAATTAGAATCACATGCTTGAATGATGAAATTAATCCACAAGTGAATCTAATCTCCAAATTTGAGTCTCCAAAGATAAACCCTAAAATTCTCAAAGATAAACCCTAAAATTCTACTCTAAAACCTCTCTAAAATTAGTGTACAATGTTGAATAATGAAAAAGCTAGTTCTAAAATCTTAAAATATACTATTTATAGTTTTTACAAAAAATTCCTTAAAATAATTAGAAAATCTGGTCAGCTTCTGTTATGGCACGCAATTATGACTCATAGGGTGCCCTACGAGTCATAGTCTGACTTTCGTGGTCAGCACTTAGCTTTTTGGACCTCACTGTTATGATATACCTCTACGAGTCATAGTCTGGTCTATGACTCGTAGTACCTTCCTGTAGTCTATACTTTCATTTCTTGGTTCAATTTTGATCACCACTGTCGATTACTACGAGGCCTCCCTTTACGAGTCATATAGAAGATTACAACTCATACATTGAGCTCATATGATTGAACTTTGAATTTTTAGATTTTATTTTTGAACACTGTTAATTGTTACATGACTGCCTTTATGAGTCGTAGCTTGGGCTACGACTCGTAGTGGGGTTCGTATATCCTGAAAATTAGCAAAATCTGCAACTTTTCCCAAAATCAAGCCAACCTATATTTGCTGCAAAACAAAAAATAAAAAAAACATAAAAACCATAAAAGGCACATTGAGAACATCCAAAATCTTTAGTTTTAGGCATCAAATGTGTTATATTTTGACAGCACATCATTATTCTACAAGTATGATGATTTCTTGACTTGAATTAATATTAAACATTTTCCTTACTAATGATTATGATTTATATATTCTACTGGGATTTGACCTAGCACCAAGAGCGTTTGAGGTGGGATTTGGTCTGAAAGCTCAAGAGAGCAACCAAAGAAAACTCCAATAACAACCTCTGATCCCAAACTATATGCCTTTTTTGGTTTTTCTTATTGACCTAGCTATTGGATCCACATAGCTCATGATATTATTATGTTCTCATGGAGTTTACCTTGGCCAATAGTCTCTCTATTCTCGAGGTGAGATTTACATAAAATTCCATGGTACAACTTGCATGGTCTTATAATCGATTGAGGGCAATATCCAAAAAAATGACTAAGTTTACTTACAAGATTTCTTGAGATCTTTTGATGAATTGATGTTATGTTATAAATTTGTGAATTTCATCTCATGGTTTAAAATGATTTACTACTCTTGCATTTCATGACTCATGTTTTATTTATAACATATTTTTTTTATACATATAGGTCACATACTTGGTATATTCAAAGTATTAATATATACTTTTATTTTTTTATATTGTATCATAAAGAAAGGTTCAACTATCTCACCCTACATTTCATGTCACAACCCAAAACTGGATCGCGACAAAAGGAAATAATAGTAAAACAAAACAAATGCAATACTCAATTTCAAATCCCAAAACCTAGAGTCATGATTAGAAGAGCTTCTAAATAATATGAATGAGTAAAATAAAGTTGTATAATAAGGAAAATACAAAGTCTAGTATAGATGATAATAAATGAACTCTGAAAGACACAACAAAGATTCAAAGTCTGAGCCTCACCGCTGAAGTCTAGTAATGATAAGGGAACTCCACTCAAATATGATCAATTATCATGTGGGACTCCTTGTTCTCGATCTGCAAGGAGGTAACATTGTAGGGGTAAGTAAACTAAAATGTACCCAGTAGGTTTAACCGACTGTGCAGGAGAAATCGAATAAGCATGTAATAACTAAGAACCTCTCTTACCTATAATGACATGGTTTGTGTGTGTATGTGTATGTGCGTGTGTGTGTATATACAGACACACAGAGCTAAGGCCACCAAGTAGAATATATCGAGGTCTTGTCAGATCATATACCAAAATCTCTCAACCTTGCCACCTCAACGTGTTCAAGAGGTGTCACAATATCTAAATATCTCAACCTTGACACCTCAGCATGGTCAAGGGGTTTTAGAAAGTGGTACTATCTCTCCTTTGCCACCTCAACATGGTCAAGCATTTTTATAAAAGTAGTACAATATCTCAGTCTTGCCATATCAGCATGGTCAATAGGTGGTACAAATGCAATATGAGATGAATGCATGTCGATGCCATAAATCAATATATATATATATATATATATATATATATATATATAGGACAACAATATAATAAGATAAGCTATAAGTAATAATCATCAAATTAGAAAAACAGTGCCAAGTTTCTCAATTGGTACCACAATGCCATCAATATATCTCAAAACCACCATAATCTCACCACTAGACAATATATTGATGGTACCAAACTTCACAAGTCCCAAAATATACACATAATTCCAAAAAAATATCTCAAATATCATCAATTATCACAACATTTCCCAAATAGTATCACAAGTCTCGTAATTATCATAATAACATTGAAGAATATTTCAAATCTCTAGAATACGTCTCAATATGCCAACAAATTCACAATTTACTCTAATTTCAACATAACTACATTATATTTCTGCAAAAAATATTATTATACCAATCCAATTACTCATGAAACAATCTAAATTTTACAATTATCACATAAACATATCCAATAACTCAAATCCAATCCCAAAAAGGATAGCCAAACCTACCTCGATGCTAAAACCACACTCAAACTAAGCTTTTGATCAACCCAAACCTCAAAATAAGCTCTAGTGCAACAAACCCCTATTAAAAATAGATTATACACATCAAAAGATGAATTGTGATACCTTTATTGGCATGAATTGAATCCTGGGAAAAATCATCAAAATCAGGTTCTACAAAAAAATGGAGTTTATGGGTGAAACTCCCATAAAACTTTAGTTAGAAATTGAGCTAGTAACCATTATTTGAAGTTTGAATCAGCTCTTGAAATACCATGAAAATTAGAAGGTTGAAGCAAATATTTTCAAGTCAAAATCATAATTAGTATTTAGGAAGCTTACCCAAATGAAAATCTATGAAAAGATTTGCTCATAATTGCACCTCCAAGCTTTTTAGAATGCAAGAATGTAAGAAAATGACGGAGTAGCCAAAATAGAGAAGAAAGGGATAGTTTCCACAGTAAAAATAAAAGATAAATAGGTTTGATCATCTTGACCTATGTTGACCCATGTTGACTGCGGTCAACTTGCACCAACACCCCACAAAATAAGTTTTTAACTCCCAAAACTCATCTAGAACACTATATGGAATGACTCTCCGGGTTAATTCTGTAATTCTATAGCTACTCTACTGATTGAGCTTTTGTACGGTGACCTTAGACCTTTTATGACTTATTAGAGCTGTTGGAATGGCTGTGAGTGGTTTTGGTTGAGAATTGTGCAAGTTTGCAAGTTGACGAGAAGTTATAACTATAAAATTAAGATTTATGATAAAATACTAGCAGACTGCCTCATAATGGGATTTTGAAGGTTCTATTAGTTTTGGAATAATTGATTTAGGCTAGGAAGGTGGTTGATTTGAGGATGGAGAGTCTAGGTATGAATTTGAGCCAAAAATTACGAATTGAGTTCAACCAAAAGCTAAAAAGCGTGTTTCTATAAAAACCTAGAAAAATACACTCAAAATAAAAATCTGATAGTGTGTCAGCTCTTGAACATTTAAAATGGTCTATAATGACCCTTCGTCAGTTGACAGGGGCATTCAGTTGCATTTTGACCCTCTTAGTTCTTAGGACCCTCATTTTTCCATAGGATGCTACATTGGGAATTCTGACTGCACCATCAGATCTAAAACATTGAAGTCCATATGGTTGCACTATTTGTTTATGTAAAATGGACATCAGACAGCCAAAAATACACTTGGGAAGTTTTTGAAATTGTTGGTGCAACTGCAACGAATTAACCGTCCATGTTCACAGAAGGCAAAAGAGAAAAACTTTCATGTTCGTGAGGTCCTATCCCCATTCCGACATAAGGAGGGCCACAAAGTTCCGCATTCACAAAGAAGAAACATGGCCTATATATATGAATTCCATACTTCACGAACCAACCTCTATTTCAAACCTCTCCAAGTGGTAAATTGAGTTTTACATGTTTGTTTTTGATGATTCAAAGGTCCACCCAACACAGTTTTTTCAATGAAAACTTTGGTGAATTCATATTTGGGTTTCATCTGTATTTTGAGGTAAATTCATTGTTTTGAAATTCATGAAAATTTGTGTGTTGATTTCTTAAGGAATTCTTGACGGAATTCAGTAAAAATTAGTCTAACTTGTTCTTTATTTTGAGAGAAATGTGATGAGTCATGAAAATAAGCCTTTTATGACACCCAAAACATAAGATTATTGTGAGTTCTTAAGTATGTTATGTTAGTTTGATGTGTGTTTTATGCTTATTATACAGAAAATGATGATTTTACGAATATAACAGATAGTAGACAAATTTTCTCACATTATTTTGGCACTGAGATTAAGGATCCATTCATGAGTAAATTTTAAGGTATCATGTGAAGTGTTTGTGTGATTTGGAAGCTGAACGACTTGATACAACCATAGAAACCTGGTGTCACTTTCATTTGTAACCGAGTTAAAGTTGATTAAAGTCAAATGAGATGAGGCTAGAATTAACTTATTTGCTTGAATTTTTTTTTAGAATTCGTGAGAGGGTTTCTCATGAAAAAGTTCAGCATGTCAAAGGTCCTTTAGAAACAACAACATAAAAGTTAGACAAGCTCACGAGAGCTAAATAGATTAAACATTCCAGAAGTGTGTGATCATTTGAGTAAGGATTTGATTAGAGTGTGCATTGTACAAGGGTGGGTTCGTATATTTAAAGGCTGGACAAGAGCAAAGGCTGGAAACATTGAATAGGGGTAAGACATGGATGCAAGCTGCAAATATGGAGCCATTGTGGAAGCAATCAAGAAACCTTAGAGTAGAATTCATGGGAAATATCATGTATGGACTTGCACCTGGCTGTGAGCAGGATTGGACAAGCAACAGAGCAGCAACAAAAGACTAAAATGCAAATGTCACAAGCTATCTCAGATAAATAATCAAGAACTGTTGATATTGTTGCTGGGAAGTTTCTACTGCCAATGGCCAATTATGCAGCACATTTGAAAGTGTGAAAATGTTTGCAACACAGTAGCTACAAGTTCTAGGACTAGTTAAGATGAAATAGAATAGAAGGGAGAAAAGAAGCATACCAAAAATGGGTGAACGGCCTGTGGTGATCTTTACTAGTCATGAAATGGGTCTCCAGGTGATTGTGTGTGAGAACATTGTGAAAGGACCCTCCACGAGCCTTTATAGAACTTGTGTTACACTCCACAAGTTGTGAAGATGCTCGTGAAGAGCACCAAAGTAGCAGCAAAGTCCCAAACGTGAAATGAAGCAATAAGGCAGACTTGCACTATTGGTGGACAGTTTCACGAGTCATGAAGGCACTCATGAAGAGAAGCCAATTTTGACTGTTTTCATGCCAAGGAACTCATCACGAAGGAGTTTCAAGAAACTTGAAACTGACCATAATTCGTGGTCAGTCCCCTGAAGAAAGCACGTCCAAATTTTTAAAGTTTTCCTAGTCTAACTAGGATTAATTTTCCTAATTGTTTTAGGTTAGGTTTTGTTTATTATAAATAAGACTTTTAGTTATTTATTTTATAACCTTATTCCCCATGTTTTGGGGCTGCTGAGATGTGAAAGACATATCAATATTTTGGGATTTTTTTTGAAAGATCACGCTAGATAGTGAGGAGAAAAACTAGAACTCTAGTTGTGTATTTGATTATTGTTTGATGTTTTAAATCAAGTTTTCATCTTCGTATTTCTCGTGTGACTTCAATAATCGATTTATTCTTCCTTGTATGTGATTTTGAAATGACCCCAAAAAAGTGTCTGAAAATATGCCTAGGAATACCCAAAATTTAAATTCAATATAACTCAAAATTCGTGCATGATATCAAAAATTCGACATGTTATTCTTGTTTAGGGGATCAAAATTAGGGGGATAGGAGTCTAAACTAGATTTAAGAGCAAATGATTAGCAATTTTAATTTTTGTAATTTTTCTTATCTAGAATCATTTTGCGATAGCATCGCAACACGCAACTATCGCGGATATGTGTTAATTTGGCCTCCCGATAGGTCCGCGTAGTGGACTAGATGCGGACCTCTGTATTTTGTTGCCAGTGATTTCTATCTCGGTCTAAGGGTTTTGGGTCTTGGGCCCAAGTGTTCCTAAACATGTTTTTACCTATACTTAGCTTTATTTCACACTCATATCATCCTAAACATTTCCAAATTCTCACTCAAACACTTAGCCATATTTTTACTCAAAAATTCAAGTCTCAAGACCCTCATCTAAAACTAAGAATTTCCTTCAAGCTTCAAGCCTCCATTTTCAACCTTCTTGAAGAACTTCTTCGAAGCTAAGGTATCTAGGTTTTACCCATTGGGTCCTTTCATCCATGGTTCCCTAATATCCTTTTTACACAATTTGGATGATTTAAAGTTGATTTTACAAAGGAGTTTACTATTATGAACATGTCTATGAACTATGTAAAGTTGGGTAAAGTTGTGACTTTTTTGCTATGTTTTGAGCTATAAATTATGGATCTATTATAAGATTTGATGAGCAGTTTTGATGTATATTTCTTGAGGGTGTTGCAACATGTTGATTGATATTTTTGCATTGGATTTTCTTGCATGATTTCATCTCTAAATTGCATGGTTTTGTACTATCATTTCACACCCTCAAAGTGTTGGATAAAATGTCCGGTTATAGTTTCTTGAGGAATTGAATGTCCAAACCGTGAGATATGATATGATTGATGTTATGATAATGAAATGATCTTATGTATATGATAAATCCTATATAAAGTGTTCGTTGGACCATGCCTAATTTGGGGGGTCTAGGAACCCAGATAACTGAGATGGGGGTTTGTACTCATCAACAGAGGGAAGGGTTTGTACTTCTCCACAAAGTGATAGGGTGACATTATCACTAACCAAGTTGAGGGTTTGTACTCATCAACATAGTGAAGGGTTAGTACTTCACTACCTAGGTGATGGAGCAACATCATCACCTACTGAGTGAAGGGTTAGTATTTCACCAGCTAAGTGATAGTGCAGCATCATCACTAATATATAAAGGAGTTTGTACCTTGGAAATGTAACTTGGTCTATTCTATACATATGATATCTTATATGAGCATGAGTTATTAAGCATGTTTTATTTAGTATTGAGCATACATCCCATATTGCTATATGTTGTCTATTGCCTATTGTTATGCATTTAGATTATGATGCCTATCTCTTGTTGCATTACATCCTACATACTTAGTATATTCAAATGTACTAACGCATACTCTTGCCTACATGATATCACCAGTAGGGACCGGTGCTCAAGTTGATCATCCTCTTTCTCCACGTGGCTAGATTGATACTACTCAAACTTATGGTGAGTCCTACATTTTGGACCTTAGTCTATGTTTCTCTTATTATGTATTGAGATAATCTTCTTTATTTTTATTTCAACTATGAGTATGAGCACGGTTGCTTTGTCTTGGCCCTCGCTCTTATCTATATATTAGAGGTGTTTGTTAGATATGTTATGTATCAATGTTAAGAGCCTTTGCTCTATTGTTCTTGATGTCTATGATATGAGCTTGACTCTTGTCTCTTGATTATGATATTGTGCAAGCTCTTCCCTTAGTCCCGTTACCCCCTATTCTTACTCTTTTATGTTGTGTCTATTGCCTCCATGACCAAGGATGTGTAATGATGTTCTAAGAGGTTTGCTTAGGGTCCCTATAGGTTTTCTTGCATCGTGTCACGTCTTTTCCATAGGCTTGAGTCATGACAAATGTGTTATCAGAGAACTAGGTTTATAGATCCTCGAAGTCCAACACACCGCATTAATTAAAGTTTTATTCATGGTTGTGAAGTGCACCATGACTATGAATAAGAGGCTGTGAGACATTTTAGGGAATATTTCCCTTATTTATGTTCTAAGTCATGCTGTAGAGTTGTGGTAAGTTTTTCCCCCTAATGATTGTTCTTTGCTATGCTAGATCATACCAAAAACTCGAGGACAAAAGGCCAAACTCCAAAGGAGCAACCTACCAATGGTGACGTTTGGGATGCTCTCACTATGCTTGCCCAACTGGTGGCTAACTAAGTTAATCAAGGGGCCCAAACCCCTCATGCTAATACCCGGAGAGCTAGGATAAGGGACTTCATGAGGATGAATCCTTTGGTTTTCTATGCCTCAAAGGTGGATGAAGATCCACAAGAGTTCGTTGATAAGGTCTACAAAATTTTAAATATCACTGGTGTTGGGCCAAATGAAAAGGTAGAGTTGGCGGCGTACCAACTCAAAGGGGTAGCTAAAACATGGTATAAACAATTGAAGGGTGAGAAGGGGATTGGTAATGTGGTGCTTTGGGAGGAGTTCAAATAGATTTTCCTTAATCGGTTTTTCTCTCTTGAACTTAGGGAAGTAAAGTTGGTAGAGTTTATGAACTTGAAACAAGGTGCTATGAGTGTGAGGGAGTATTCCCTTAAGTTTAATCAACTTTCAAAGTGTGCTCGTCATTTTATTGCGGATCCTAGATCTAGGATGAAAAAGTTAGTGATGGGGGTCTCCGACTTGGTAAGTGAAGAATGTCGGTCCACCATGCTAATTAATGAAATGGACTTATCTCAGTTGATGATCTATGCCGAGCAAATGGAGGAGGAGAAATTAAGGAAGAGAAGAGGGCATAAGGCCAAGAGGGCCTAGTTTGAGGGTAAGTTCCAAAACGGTAATAGGTTTCATCAAGGCCAAGGGCCTTCTCAAGCTACTAATAGAGGGTTTGGTAATGACTTCACTAAGCCTCAATGTGTTTGCGGTGTGGATCCTATGGATGTGTGCTCTAGATGTGGGAAGAGTCATAATAGCTCGTGTTTGAAGGGTTCTAATGCATGATTTGGTTGTGAGGAGCTTAGTCACAAGAAGATAGATTATCCAAGAAATAGTGGCAAGGTCTGGGGTGCAAATGTGGTTCCATTAGGTAGAGGTCGTCCTCAAGGTGGTGCCCCAAGGCACAATAAGTTTTATGCACTACACGAGAGGTAAGGGGTTGGTGAGGTCCCCAATGTTGTTACTGGTATATTGAAATTATTTGACTTTGATATATATGCTTTGATTGATCCGGGTGATACTCTTTCCTTTGTTACTCCTTTTGATGCTAAAAAGTTTCATGTTAACCCCGAGTTATTGCATGTGTCATATGAAGTGTCTACTCCTATTGGTTCTTTTATTATTTCTAGGAAATTTTATAGATGTTATCCTATTTGTATTTTGCATAAGCTGTTGCCTTGTCATCTTGTTGAATTAGTCATGGTAGATTTTGATGTCATTATTGGGATTGATTGGTTGCTTTCCTGCTATGCTTTTATTGATTGTAGAACCCGTAGGGTCAAGTTTTAATTCTATAATTAACCCATCCATGAGTGGGAAAGTCAAGATGTGGTGGTTAAGGGTAGATTCATTTCATGCATTTAAGCCTATAGGTTGATTTCTATGGGGTGTTTGTATCATCTTATGAGGGTTAAAATGTGTAGTCAAAAGTCCTTTTCATGGAGTCGGTCTCAGTTGTAAATGAGTTACTTAATGTCTTCCCAAATGACCTTCCTGGTGTCCCTTCTGAAAGGGAGATAGATTTTGGCATAGCTCTCATTCCCGATACCCAGCCTATCTCTATTCCACCATATAAAATGGTTCTTGCAGAGTTCAAAGAACTAAAAGAGCCATTGAAAGATCTCTTGGACAAGGGATTTATTAGACCTAGTTAATCACCTTGGGGTACTCCGCTGTTGTTTATAAAGAAGAAAGATAAGTCACTTAGAATATGCTATGAACAACTCAATAGGGTCACTATCACAAATAGATATCCACTTCTAAAGATTGATGACTTCTTTGACCAATTACAAGGGGCTAGCTTCTTCTCTAAGATTTATCTTTGGTCTGGCTATCATCACGTAAGGGTGAGGCGGTGTGGTATTCCCCAGATGGCCTTCCAAACTAGATATGGGCATTATGAGTTTATTGTGATGTCTTTTGGGTTGACCAATGTACTGACCATCTTCATGGACCTAATGAATAGGGTCTTCAAAACTTACCTTGATTCTTTTGTTGTGGTCTTCATTGATGATATTTTGATCCATTCACATAGTAGGGAGAAGCATATGGGGTATTTGAGGGTTATGTTGCAAAGATTGAGGCAGGAGAAATTGTATGCCAAATATGATAAGAGTTAATTTTTATTGAAGGAGGTTGCATTCTTGGGCCATGTGGTATCGGGGGATGGTAAAAAAGTGGATCCTAAGAAAATTGATGTGATTAGAAATTGGCCTAAGCCATTGACCCTGTCAGATATTAGGAGCTTTTTGGGCCTTGCGGGTTCTTATAGAAGGTTTGTGAATGGGTTCTCCTCCATTTCTTCCCCTATGACAAAATTGACACAAAAGAAGGTTATGTTTATGTGGACCGATGAATGTGAGAGGAGCTTCCAAACATTGAAAGACAAGCTTGTGTCTGCTCTTTTATTGTCACTACTGGATAGGCTTGAGGGATTTGTGGTGTATTGTGATGCTTCCTGGGTTGGTTTGGGTTGTGTATTGATACAAAATGATAAGGTCATAGCTTATGCTTCTAGATAACTTAAGGTACATGAAAGTAACTATGTTACCCATGATCTAATGTTAGCCGCCGTTGGGTTTGCTTTATTGATTGGGCGTCACTACTAATATGGGGTGCATGTGGATGTGTTTACTGATCATAAGAGCCTCCAATAT
>DF357856.1:87405-119998 GCA_000787875.1 Solanum virginianum | reverse complement strand
TGCTTAGCACACATTCTAATTTTTTTTCACAAACTATTTTATTTTATAGTCTATGGTATACCTCACAGAAGAAAAATACTCACTTTTTTTCTGTGGCTCTCTCTGTATTTTTCTCTCTATCTGATGTTTTTCTCTCTTGAATGAATGATAAATGAAGGATAAAATTACTCCTATATATAGGAGTAATTTTGTAGGTGGGAGAGCGGTCAGCAGCCAAATTAGACATCAAATTTGACAACCAAATTTGATTGTCAAATTTGACAACTTGTTTTGGCCAAATTTGATTCTTGCATGTGGGCCCTCCATTTGGAGGGACCCACTTAATAGAAATAAATGAAAATTAATTCACTTTCTTGTCCACAAAACCAATCTTTGTACATAGATTTGCCTCAGTATTTGCAAGAAGAATAGAACTTTGAAACTTTTCAATGACACGACCTCCTATGCTAAATATAGATTCAGAGGCTACTGTAGTGATGGGCACTCTCAAAACATCTCGTGCCATTATTGAAAGTTCTGGATACCTTAGTTTGTTATCCTTCTAAAAGTCAAGTACATCCAGATTCAAATTATTTTGTGGTCAAGATTAGCTTCTTCCAGATATAAGTTTAATTGGGTTATACCTGTACTTGATTCTAATTGACTTTGAAACATATCAAACTTCTCAAATGCATCAGTCAATTCATTTCTACTACTACAAGCATTCTCCTTTGATAACAAAGTTGTAGCAGGAGGTACCAAGTACTCTTTGAATAATAAGTGTAAATTATCTTTGATAACCTTCACTTTTTGATCAGTAGTATTAAAATCAATCTTTGAAAAACAAAGCTTAACAAAATTCAATTTATATCGAGGGTCAAGAACTATCTCTATAGATAAAATGGTACTATATGACTCCCAAAATTTCTTAAACTTCCTTAATGTAGAAGTAGCCATCTCTTTCATCACTGGATCTTCACTATTTTTGTGTTCTTCCAATAACATTTCAATTTTCCATATATTATGGAGATACAAATTTATTGTGGAATACTTGCATCTAGAAAATAAAGTTGTAATATCATAAAATGGCCTAATAAATGGAGCTATAATTTGAACCTTTTTCCATTCATCTTCAAAAAGGCTATATTTAAGATCAAGATCCACCAAGTCATAATGAATATATGCTTGCTGATACAGGAGAGCACTGTCAATCATTTGATAGGTGGACTTCCACTGAATAGGCATATCTTGGCGTAGCTTTTTGGAACATAATAGACCAAGGTTATTAAGACACTCTGCAAATTTCTCTAGTATTATTTCTGAATTCTTGATATACTTAACACCTTCTCTATTTTTTCCAATAATTGTATCAGCCTTCTCCAAACTAACCTTACCAATTAAGTTAAGAATGTGATGTCCACAACAAACATGAATAAACTTTCCCTCACAAACTAGTGAACGCATCAAAGACAAATGGTTCTTCAAAACATCAACCACAACATTATTGCAAGTAGCATTATCTAAAGTAAGGGTGAAGATTTTCTTTTCTATTCCCCATTATTTAAGAAAATCAATTAATAAATGACCTAAAACTACACCTGAATATGGAGGAGGAATATGATGAAAAATCAAAATCCTTTTCTGAAGAATCCAATTTAAGTCCACGTAATGAGCTGTTACACACATATAGCTTTTAGATACTAATGAAGTCCACATATCTGATGTCAAACACATCTTACTAGAAATCAAGCAAGCTGAGCTTTTAGAAATTCTTTTTCTCTTGCATACAAAATCAAGATATCCACTATATTTCTTGATATATGCCTCACCATTGGATTTAAATATGAATGAATGCTTCTGATGCCTCTATGCTCTACAAAATTAAAAGCATAGTTATGCCTATATATGGCCAATTACAGTTTCTCTCGATAATATTTTTGATCTATTGGCTCATTTTGACCCTCTTTAGCCTTATTCAATTGATGCATATTCTTCAAATGACATTTTAGATTTGTTGGGCCCTACACAAATTTTGTTTACCAATTGTGCATTCAACTTTTTACTTTCCATCAATAGAATCAGGTTAAGCCTATTAAAAGAATCCCAAACAACATATGTTTTCCTTTTTGCTCATTTCAACGAATTGATGAACTTTATTCATAAGATTCTACATTGCCTTCTATTGACTTATCTCCCTAACTTTACAAAATTTAAAGAGTAAGCAATGATATGACAAAGTAAAAGTTGGTACCCATATTATATTGTTTCTTGAAATCCAAAGTAAAAGTTGACATATTAGATTGTTTCTTGAAAGCTGATTTTGCAAAAATGATTAAGCCCTAATAGGAACATAGATAATACAATCTTGCTTACTGGCATCACTATGAAGCAAACATAAATTTACTTGACATCTAACATCTGAAACTAAAGCCTACATTAGTTCTCAAGACTGAAGAGAAAGCAAACATCCACAATAGAACCACTGCTGGAACCTTGCAGAGAATTAGAAGAGTCAAAATAGGCTACTGCAAGCTATGTGCCAAATCAACAAAATTATCATTCAACTATAATTGGAAGCTATAATAGAGGGTCAGAAAGACAAAAGACATGTCGCAAGTTCTAAAACATCCAACAAAGTGCTTTTCATTAATCAAGTAATAATTAAAACAAACTAAAGTGGGAGACAAACACAAAAAAAATTATGATTAGTTCAATATACTGAAACAACCCCAAAAAGTGCCTAAAAATATGCCTCGAAAGCACCCAAAATCGTACTTTCCATATATCTCAAAATTCGTGTGTGATATCAAAAATCCAACTTTATATTCTTGATCAGGGGGTCAAATTGAGTGGGTAATGGGACTAACCCTAATTTTAGAGCAAACAAATTGCAATTTTATTTTTCCAAAATTCACTTTCCAGTGAGGTTTTCATACCCAAGGCGCGACGCGCCAAGGGCGCACCTCAGTTCATTTTGTAAGCTATTTTTCTTATTCAGTCCAAAGCTTTTTGATCTTGGGCCTAAGTGTTCCCAAAAGTGAAAATACCTATACTTAGCCATATTGCACTTTCATATCATACAAGACATTCTCCAATACTCTCTTAAACACCTAGAAAAATATTTCACCCAATTCAAGTGTTCCAAACTTACTTTCGGGTCTCAAGAAACTCATTCAAGCTTCAAGGTCTCATTCAAATCTAAATCAATTTTATTTATGTTGTTTAAGATCATCGAGGGTCCCCTACATCAAGCAAAGTTTAAAAGAATTTCTGTTGGCTAAGTTTTGCACAAGTACCGGTAGGAGGGTCAACTTTAAAGGGACATATCTCTTTGAATACAAAGAACTGGATGGCCCACAACCTACCATATCAAATATCTTTGAATTAGATTTCCAATGCACTTGGTTTGACCTTATTTATATTTTGAATGCAGACGTTATGCCCGTTTTTATAGAACTTGTATGTGTAGAGGTATATACGGGTTTTTGCCAAATTCTACCTCATTAATAGCATTCCATAAATTTAGCCAATTCTATTGGTATTCTGGGAATTCCTATGCTATGTTAACACCTCCTAAAGATGTAACCCTATTCCTAAAGATCAAATTTACTTCTCCCAATTGGAATACACTTTCAAATTCTCTCAAGAGCCTCCATGGTTTCATTCATGGGTACCTTTCACCCCTGAAGCCCAATCTTCCATTTCTATGAAAATTTCATGTTTCCAAGTTATGTTGCTTATAGGTATTATTCATTAGAGACTATGATGATATATTATATTTTCATGAAAGTTTGATTGAAAAATACATGATTACTCATTTTTAAACCTATACCATGAGATGATTTACCTATTATGATTATGCATGTTTTAAGCTATAGAGCTATGATTTCTCTTGATACTTGATGAGGGTTTTCAATGTATTTTGCAAGATGGTATTACTAAGTATTGGTGGGCGGTTTTACTTCAAGTTTTCTTGCGTAATTTCACTCTTGAATTGCATGATTTTATATTAGCACTACACACCCGCCAAGTGTTTGATAAAATATCCGATTATAATTTCTTAAGGAATTGAAGGTCCAATGCATGTCTTATGAGTTGAATGACTATATGATTATGAAATGAATGTATGCATATGATGATGAAAGCTGTGTGTGTGTGTGTAATGTATATATATATATGAATGATATTATCTATATAGTGTTGGGGATAACCAAGCCTAGCTGGGGGGGGTTGTATGCCCGAGTAACCTATTGAGAAGTTGGTACCTTGATCACCTAGCTCAGGGCTGGTAGGCCTGGGTAACCTTATTAGGGCTTGGTACCCATCAACCATGATGGGGGGTTCGTACTCTATCAACCTTGGCGGAGGGAGGAGGTTGTACTCCATCAACCTTATAAAGGGGGTTTGTACCTCATGCGCCTATCTAAGGGGGTGGTAGGCCTTGGCTTTCACTATAATGGTCACCCCTTACACTCATATCATGTTCTATATAAGTATAGTTTAATTCAAGCATCATTCATATATGTCATATTGTTAGTATGCTATTCATTGCTTATGATTTTGCATTTTGCCTATAATGCCTATCTCTTGTTGCACTGCATCCTACATACTTAGTACATTCAAACGTACTAACGTATACTCTATGCCTACATGATATCACCATATAGGAACTGAAGCTCCTATTGATCCTCCTCATGGCTAGACGAATTGTTCAAGTTAGCTTATAGTGAGTCCTCAAGTTCGGGGACAATATCTATCTTCTCTCAAGCTTATGTTTAGCTTATCTCTTGTATGTTTGGATTACCTATTGCCATTATTATGAAGGTGAATCCGGTTGCTTATTTTGGCCCCCGCTAAGTATCTAAGGTTTAGAGGTGTTGTTGGAAATGATATGTATTATGCTATGAGCTTTGACTCTTTCTTGACTCTTGTTGTTTATGATATGAAGGTTTTCCCTTAGCTCTGATTATCCTTATTTACTCTCTCTTGTTGATTGTTTTCTTGCTTCCACAACCAAAAATGTGTAATGATATATTAAGACGCTTAATTGAGGTCCCTTCGAGTTCTCTATGCACCGTGTCATATCTATGCCCTAGGCTTGGGTCGTGACAAACTTAGTGTCAGAGCACTAGGTTGTTAGGTCCTCAATGTCTAACATACCACGTCAATTAGAGTCCTATTTATGATTATGAAGCATGCCACAACTATGAATAGGAGGCTATGAGGCATTCTAGGAAATGTTTCACTTCTTCATGATTTGTGTCATGTGATAGAGTTAGGTCCCATAAGGCTTATTACTAATCCCTAACCGTTACATTACAGGATATGTCTCAAGCTACTCAGGATGGTGATGTAAGCAATGTGAAGGTTCATGATGCTCTATGAGAAGTGATCAAAGTGGCGACAAAATGGGCAACTCACCTGGTCAACAAGTGAGTGCTTAAGAGATTTCAAGTGGTAAGAGGAGAGGAAGAGAGGCTAAGAGGGCCCATATTGAAGGAAAGTTCCAAAGTCTAAAATGTTGAGGTGGTGGTGGTGTGGTGCCTTATTCTAGGTGTTTAAGTTATGGTAGAGAATGCTTGTTATGGTTGTGGAGAGGAGGGTCACAAGATAATAGATTGCTCTTACTGACACAATAAGGGTAAAGGAGCTGATGGTGGAATGACTAATCCCAAGTGCTCTACATGTAGGAAAAACCATGGTGGCCTGTGTCAGAGGCATTCTAGTACTTGTTTTGGATGTAGTGAAGTGGGTGACACACTAGTTGATTGTCCATGTGCTTGAAGGAGGTGTAAGGGTGGTCTACATTTAGATCAAGGTGGTCAAGTTGATCAAGTGACTCAAGAAGGAGATGAGGTGCCCGATGTTGCCACCGGTATGTTGAAATGTCATTTAGCTTTAGTGTGTTTGCATTGATGGGCATGTGTGCCACTATTTCTTTCATGATTCTTTCTTGTTGCTAGTAGGCTTTAAGTGTGCCCTAAGTTTTTGTGTGAACATTTGGAGTCTATCGCCTTTATTGAGTCTACTATTGTTAGAAAGTTCATAGGTATTGTTTCGTGTTCATATTATATTAGGTCTTGTCTTGTGACTTATTGGGTTTGATGTGGGGGATTCTGATGCCATACTTGGGGTGGATTAGTTGCATCGATGTTGTGCGTCCTTTGATTATAGGGACCATAGAGTTAGATTCTAATTCCCTTATAAACCCGTCTTTGAGTGGCGGCTTGTAATGTGGTTGTGAAGGGGCAAGTCCGTTTCTTATCTTAAGGTACAATTGATCTCTAAGGGTTGCATATACCATCTTGTAAGAGTTAGGAGTGTTAAATCTAAGTTATTTCTATTGAGTTATTTTCAGTGATCAATGAGTTAGTGAATATCCTTTTCGATATTTTGAATTTGGGCTGGTGTTTTTTGGATTGACTTATGGACTGGTTATGTCTATAGGTATCATGAATAGGGTCTTTAATCCCTACCTTATTAGGTTTGTGGTTGTCTTTAGTGATGAAGTATTGATTTATTTGGAGTTTGTGAACCATTTGGGGTTAGTGTTGCAAATCTTGGGGAAAGAGGAGTTGTGTGCTAAGTATGAGAAGTGTGAATTTTTGTTATAGAAGGTTACCTTCCTAGGTCATGTGGTGTCGGAGGATGGTATTAAGGTGGATCCTAAGAAGACGGATGTGATTAGAAATTGGCCTAGACCTTTAACTCCCTTAGATATTAAGAGTTTCTTGGGCTTAGCGGGTTACTACCGGAGGTTTGTGAATGAGTTCTCTTCTATTGCTTCTCCCATGACTAAGTTGACAAAAAAAGGCTAAGTTTGTTTGAACCATTGAGTGTGAAAAGAGTTTCCAAACCTTGAAGGATAAGTTTGTGTCCACTCCTATCTTGTCTCTACCAAAAGGGATGAAAGGGTTTATTGTGTATTGTGATGCCTCCGAGATTGTTTTGGGTTGTGTGTTGATGCAAAATAGTTAAGTGGAAGCCTATGCTTTTAGCTAACTTAAGATGCATGAGAAGGATCATCCTATCTATGACCTTGAAATAGCCGCCGTGGTATTTACTTTAAGAATTTGGCGTCGCTATTTGCTTAGGGTGCATGTTGAAGTGGTTATCGATCACAAAAGTCTCCAATATGTGTTCACCCAAAGGATCTTAGCTTGAGGCAAAGAAGGTGGTTAGAACTTCTTAAGGATTATGATATGAGTGTGCATTATCATCCCAGTAAGACTAATGTTTTGGTCGGTACTTTGCATAGGGTAGGTGTTGTTTGTTAAGGATTATGATATGAGTGTGCATTATCATCCCAGTAAGACTAATTTTTTGGTCGTTGCTTTTGATAGGGTGTTCATGGGTAGTCTAGTTCATATTGATGGTGGTAGCTTAAAGGGGTGGCTAGGGAGGTTCATCGGTTGGCTAGTTTGAGGGTTAGGTTGGAAGAGGTTGATAATGGTGGCATTGTGGTTGTTGATGGTTCAAAGTCTTCCTTGGTTGATGAGGTAAAAAAAAAGCAAGATCTTGATCCCTCCTTGATAGAATTGAAGGCTTCGGTGAGCATTAGCAAGGTGGACGTTTTCTCCCAAGGGGGTGATGGTGCCGTTAGGTACCAAGGTAGGTTGTGTGTACCTAGTGTTGATGGCTTGAGGAAGAGGGTTCTTCATAAGGCTAATAGTACCTATCATTCTAGCATTGGTATGGCTTCTTTTGAGAGTTCTCATGGTAGACATTGTATGTCCCCGTTTGGGTGGTTTGAAATGGGAAAAATAGCTTTTCTGGGTCCGAATCTGATTATGGAAGGGATGGAGTAGGTTAGGTTGAATAAGGAAAGGATGAAATAGACCAAAACTATCAAAAGTCCTATGACTATGAGAGGAGAGAGGATCTTAAATTGAAAGTTGGTGATTGGGGCTATTTGATGGTTTCACTCATAAAAGGTGTAGTCGTCTTAGTAATGGGGGAATTGAGTTTATGGTTTGTGAGTTCCTATAGAGTGTTGAGGAAGATTGGTGAGGTTGCATACGAATAGGAGATTGCCTTTGGATATGGATATGGTTCGTCCAGTTCTTCATGCTCCTAGTTTGAGGAGATGCTTTGGTGATTCAAGTGTTATATGACTTTTTGAGGATTATGGACATTGTGGAGGATGAGTTGACCTATGAGATGGTCCGGTGGAGAGGTTGCGTGAATATAAGTGATGATTGATTAATAAGGATGGGGTGTTCGTCAAGGCCCTTTAGAAGAATAGTGAAGTTGGAAGTGTAATTCAGGGAGCCGGAGTGGGCATGAAAGGCAATATCCATTCCTCTTTCATTCTATTCAAGCTTATGATAACAAATCTGGTCCTTTTCATGATTTCAAGTCCTAAGTCTCAGCCCTCATGTCATTGCATACATTCATGTTTTAATTGACAAGTTCATGATAATTTTACACTTATGTTGAGGTTTTTGAAATGATGTTTAAGTGCATTGCTGCATCTTTATATGGGCTGAAATTGTCATGTTTACATCTCTCATATACGTCTCTTTGACATTTGGGGATGAATGTTCTCAAGGGGGAGATAATGAAATGATCTCAAAAAGTGTCGAAAAATATGACTCGAAAGCGCCTGGAATCGTACTTTCCATATATCTCAAAATCTGTGTGTGATATCACAAATTTGACTTCATATTCTTGATCAAGGGGTCAAATTGAGTGGGAAATGGGTCTAACTCCAATCTTAGAGCAAACGAATCACAATTTCATTTTTCCTAAATTCAGTTTCTAGTGAGGTTATCGCGCCTAAGGTACGACGCGCCAAAGGTATGACGCGCCAAAGGCACGACATGCCAAGGGCGTGCCTCAATTCATTTTGTGAGTTATTTTTCTTGTTTAGTCCAAGAAATTTTGGTCTTGGGCCTAAGTGTTCGCAAATGTGAATACTTAGCCATATTTCACTTTCATATCATACAAGACATTCTCCAATACTCTCTCAAACACCTAGACAAATATTTCACCCAATTCAAGGGCCGAAACTCGCTTCTGGGTCTCAAAAAACTCATTCAAGCTTTAAGCTCTCATTCAAATCTAAGTCAAGCTTAATTCGTGGGTTCCTTACATCAAGCCAAGTTCAAAATAATTTCCATTGGCTAAGGTTTGTACAAGTACCAGTAGGAGCGTCAAATTTAAAGGGGCATATCTCTTAGCACACAAACAACAAGGTGGCGCACGACTGACCAAATGAAATATCTTTGAATTATCTTTCCAATGCACTTGGTTTCACCTTATTTATAGTTCGGATGAAGAACTTATGCCTATTTTTGTAAAACTTGTATGTGTATCAGTATATATGGGTTTTTGCCTAATTCAGCCTCATTAATGGCATTTCGTAATTAACTAATTCTATTAGTATTTTGGGAATTCCTATGCTATCTTAACACCTCCTAAAGACCTAAGCCTATTCATAAAGATCAAATTCAATCCTCTTAATTAGAATACACTCTCAAATTCTCTCAAGACCTCTATCAAAACCCCAATACAAATTCAAGGAAACTCCAGAGCAAGCTTTGGATTCCAAGACCCACTTCCAAACTTCTTTCAAAACTCAATTTCAAAAAATTCAATGTCTAAGGTATGTGAGTTTCATTCATGGGTATCTTTTACTTATGAAGCTCAATCTTCTATTTCTATGAATATTTCATGTTTCCAAGTTGTGTTGCTTATGAGTATTATTCATTAGAGATTATGATCATATATTATATTGGGATTTCGTGAAAGTTTGATTGAAAATACATGATTACTCATTTTTAAGCCTATACCATGAGATGATTTACCTATTATGATTATGCATGTTTTAAGCTACAAAACTATGATCTCTCTTGATATTTGATGAGGGTTTTTAATGTATTTCGCAAGATGGTATTACTAAGTATTGATGGGATATTTTACTTCAAATTTTCTTGCATGGTTTTAGACTAGAACTACACACCCGCCAAGTGTTTGATAAAATGTCCGGTTATGATTTCTTGATTCCAATGCATGTCTTATCAGTTGAATGACTATATAATGATTAAATGATGATGGAATGATGATGAAAAGGAATGTATGTATATGATGATGAAAGGAGTGTACATATATATGATATTATCTCTATAGTGTTGGGGTTAGCCAAGCCTAGCTTGGGGGGTTGTAGGCCCAGGTAACCTTGTTGGGGTTGGTACCCTGTCACGACTCAAGCCTAGGGCCTAGTTGTGACATGGAACAATAGGAACCCAAAGGGACCCCAAGCAAGCCTCTTAGAACATCATTACACATCCTTGGTCGCGAAAGCAGTAAAATAAGCATCAAGAGATAAAAATGGGGGAAACCAGGGTTAAGGGAAACACTTCCATATAATCATAATCAAGAGACAAGAGTCAAACGTATATCATAGATACATAACATATCCAACAATACTTCTAATAGATAGATAAAAGGGGGGGGCAAGATAAGGTAACTGGGCTCACCCTCATAGTCAATATAGACAACAAAAAAGAATGTCTCAATACATAATCGGAGAAACATAGTCTAAGTTTCCCGAAGTGGAGGATTCACCAACTAGTTTGAATAGTACTGAACTAGCCACGTGGAGGAGGATGATGATCAACTTAGGCACTGGTTCCTACATGGTGATATCATGTAGACATAGAGTATGCATTAGTATATTTGAATGTACTAAGTATGTAGGATGCAATGCAACAAGAGATAGAGGTCATAATTAAAATGCATAGCAATAGGCAATAGACATCATGTAACAATATGACATGTATGATCAATAATAAGGTAAAACATGCTTAAGTAACTTATGCTCATATAGGATATCATATGTGTAGAAGAGACCAAGCTAGATTTCCAAATATACAACCCTTTGGTAGGTTAGTTACGATGCCGTCCCATCACTTAGGTAGATGAGTACAAACCCTTCCTTAGGTTGTTGAGTACAAACCCCCATCTAGGTTATCTGAGCTCTTAGCCCCCCCTGAATTGGGCATGATCTAATGCAATACTTTATATAGAATTTATCATATACATAAGCTCATTTCATCAAACACCTTGCAACACCTTCAAGAAACATACATCAAAGTCCCTCCTTGAATCTTACAATAGATCAAAGATTTATAGCTCAAAACATGGCAAAATAGTCACAACTATACATAGCTTTAACATAGTTTGAAGTGAATTTCATAATAATCAAGACCTATTTGTAATCAGCTTTAAATCATGCAATTTGAGTAAAAGGAGGCTTGGGTATCATGGGTGAAAGGAACCTATAAAAGAAACCCATATACCTTAGCTTAGAGATGAACTTGGTTAAGATTAGAGATGGAGACTTGAACCTTGAAGGAGAACCTTAGCTTGGGATAAGAGTTTGGGACTTGAGTTTAGGGAGTGAAAATATAACTAAGTGTTTGAGTGAGTATTGGGAAATATTTAGGATGATATAAGGGTGAAATTTTGTTAAGTATAGGTAAAAACACGTTTGGGAACAATTAGGTCCAAGACTTAGAAGTCTTGGACCGAATGAAAAAAAATAGTCCCCAAAATGTACAGGGGCACGTCGCGGAGGCAATACAAAAGCCCCACTAGAAATCGACATCTGAGAATTTCATAATTGCTAATCTTTTGCTCTTAAATTAGGGTTAGACCCTTTTTCACCTAATTTTGACCCCTTGAACAAGAATATAAAGTCGAATTTTTGAAATAATAATCTAATTTTGAGATATATGAAATTTTGAATTCTAGGCACTTTGAGGGATGTTTTTAGGCACTTTTTGGGGTCGTTTCATACCCATCAACCTTGATGGATCTGAGTTTCATAAACCTCGATTTTCTTAGTGGGAACAATTCAAAATTTCAAATTTTAAAGTGTCAAATTCCAGTGAGGTATCAGCAATGCAGGCGCAACACGGCAGTGTGGATTTTCTGTCTAATTTTTCAAGTTTGGTCAAAGTGTTTTGAGACTTACGCCTAAGCCTTCCCATGCCTGATATACCTATACTTAGCCTTATTTCACCCTTATATCATTGAAGACATTCCCAAATACTCTTTCAAACACAAATAATATTTCATCTCCAAATTTAAAGTTCCAAAAATCATCCAGATCTTAAGGTTCTCATTCAAGCTTCAAGTCTCCATCTCCAATCTTCTTCAAGGATTCTCCAAAGCTAAGGTATGTGGGTTTTGTTCATGGGTTCCTATTACCCATGATACCCAATCTTTATTTTACTTAAAATTGTATGATTTAAAGTTGATTTACTCATGGATAGTACTTCTTATGAATTTTACTACACACTATGTTGGGGTTTTATGAAATTATGGTCATTTTAGCATGTTTTGAGTTACGAATCTAAAATCTATTGTGAGATATGATAAAGGGTTTTGATGTCACATTTTGTTGGGGTTTCTTGAAATTATGGTTGTTTTAGTGTGTTTTGAGCTATGAATCTAAGATCTATTATGAGATTTGATGAAAGGGTTTTGATGTATATTGCTTGAGGATGTTACCAAGTATCTATTGATGGTATAACATTGAATTTTCTAGCATGGTTACACTCTTGAAATGCATGGTTTTACACAGGCACTATACACCTGCCAAGTGTTTGATAAAATGTCCAATTAAGGGTTCTTGAGTTATTGATGGTATATTGCATAGATTATAAGTCAAGTGGCTTATGGAAATGAATGAAATGTATATATGTGTGTTTAAATCATGTAAAGCACCTATGGTATAGCAAGTGAACTGTTGGGCTCTCATGTTGTTATGTTCTTGGGAATTGTTGATGAGTTATCAAGTCCTTATGCTAACGTTTATGCTCTTGTGAATTGTGAAGCCTACTAGAAGGAGTTATGAACTATGTTATATGATTTACCCTCTAGTACAAGGCCAATTTCTACATATAGGGGTTATGAACTATGTTGTAAACCTTATCCTTATGTACGAATCAATGCTACTTACTTACTCATATCTACATGAAGTGGTTACAAACTATGTTGTACTCCTTATCCTCGTGTATGATTTGAAGTTATGTAAGGTACTCATATAAAGGGGTTATGAACTATGTGGTATGTCTCATCCTCATATGCGATGTAAGTTTATGTATTATCTCATGCACACATGTAGGGGTTATGACCTATGCTACCTTCCACCCTTATGTGCTATTCACTTTCTAATGTTTACATGTAGGGGGTATGAACTATGCATCTCTTTACCCTCATTTACTACCCATTACTTACTAGAAGGGGTTATGATCTATGCTATATCCCACACCATCTAGTACAATGTATTTGGATGATCTAAGCATGTCACCTTATTATGTTGAACAAGCTATGTAAGTATGGTTATTTTCAAGCATGTTTTACTTCAAATATCATTAATGCATGCCATACTGCTATATGCTCTATTATTGTCTAATTATTCATTTCAATTGTGTGCCTATCCCTTATTTTTTTGCATCCCTCATGCTTAGTACATTTAAACATACTAGCGCATACTTTATGCGTACATGATATCACCATTTAGGAACTGGAGTCCTTATTGATTCTCCTCCTCGTGGATAGATGGATTTGTTCAAGTTAGCTTTTGGTGAGTCCTCATGTCCGGGGGCAATATCTATCTTCGCTCATGCTTATGTTTAGACTATATCTTGTATATTTGGATGACCTATTTTCAATACTATGAGGGCTAGCCCAGTTGCTTGTCTTGGCCCCCGCTAAGTAATATCTTTAGAGATGTTATTGGACAAGTATGTAATAATGTTATAAACTTGACTCTCTTAATGTTTTATGAAAGGTAAGTTTCCCCTTTTATCCCTATACCCTTATTTCTACTCTTTTATTATTTTTTAATTGCTTTCGCAACCAAGGATGTGTAATGATATGTTTAGAGGCTTGCTTGGGGTTCCTTTAGTGTCCCCATGCTTCGTGTCACGTCTAGGCCCTAGTTTGGGTCGTGAAAAACTTTGTATTAGAGAACTAGGTTGTTAGATCCTCGGGGTCCAACACACCATGTCAATTAGAGTCTTATTCATGGTTATATTGTGCACAACAACTATGAGTAGGAGGCTATAGGATGTTTTAGGAGAATGTTTCCCTTCTTCACGTTCTAAGTTGTGCTATAGAGTTGAAGTAAGTCCCCCCTAATAGTTGTTATTTGCCATGCTAGTTGATCATGCCTAACACAAGAGAAAGAAGAGCCCGTACTCCCGAGGGACAATCGGCTCATAGTGAGCTCCTGGACGCTCTCACCTTGCTAGTTCAAGCTATGGCCCATCAAGTTAATCAAGGGGCCTAAACCCCTTATGCTCCTACCCCAGGATCTAGAGTGAGAGACTTCATGAGGATGAACCCATCGGAGTTTTATTGGTCAAAGGTGGATGAGGACCCATAAGAGTTTATTGATGAGATTTATAAGGTAATGGCCATCATGGCTGTTAGATTAAAAGATAAGGTGGAGTTGGTGACTTACCAACTCAAGGGGGTAGCACAAATATGGTTTACTCAATGGAAGGAAGGGAAGGGAAACAATAATGTGGTTCTATAGGAGGAGTTTAAAGCCGCTTTTGTTAATCGATTTTTCCCTCTTAAGGTTAGGGAGGCCAAAATGATGGTGTTTATGAATTTGAAGCAAGGGTCAATGAGTATGAGGGAGTATGCCCTCAAATTCTACCAGCTCTCTAAATATGCTCCTTACTTAGTTGTCGACCCAATGTCTAGAATGAATAAGTTCATGATGGGTATCTCCAATTTGGTGAGTGAAGAATGCTAGTCCGCTATGTTGATTAATGATATGGATTTTTCCTGCCTCATAACTTATGCCGAACAACTTGAGGGTAAGAAACTTAGGAAGAATAAGAGTGGAGAGTCCAAGAGGGCTCAGTGTGAGGATGATTGGTTCCATGTATATCGAGTTTCAAGGCCAAGGGTCTTCTAATGCTCCAAATAAGAGGCTTGCTATGGAAGGGATGGATTAACCAAGGTTCCAAGGTGGCAATGCTGGGATGATTTTTCCAAAATGCTCAAAATGTGAAAAGCATCATCATGGCAAATGCTTAAAGAATTCAAGTGTGTGTTACAAGTATGAGAGAGTAGGCCACAAGCTTATTGATTGCCCTTACGTCCGGAACAAGACCAAGGAGGGCCGTCCTCAAGGTCAAGGTGGTCATATGAATCAAGAGGCCCAAGGTGGTTATATTGATCAAGGAGGTGCTCCAAGAAGAAATCATTTCTATGCTTTTCAAAGGAGGTAAGGGGTGGATGAGACGCCTAATGTTGCTACTGGTATGTTGAAGTTTCCTTTGACCTTGATATGTATGCAGGGGAAGTTTTGGGTATCTTTATTCCCTTCATTATTCCGTTTGTTGCTAATGGGCTTCATCTATGTTTCAAATTGTTATGTGGACTTTTTGGTGTCTATCCTATTATGGAGTCTATTTTTTGCTAGAAAGGTCTATGGAAATTGTTTCGCAGTCATGTTGCATTTAGGTCTTCACTTATGATTTTGTTGGATTAGATGTGGTGGATTTTGATGTCATTATTGGGATGGATTACTTACATGTATATTGTGTCTTTGTTAGTTGTAGAACCCTTAGGGTCAAATATCAATTCCCTATTAACCCCATCTTTGAGTGGTAGTGAAGGGGTAAGTCCATTTCTTATCTTGAGGTACAATTGGTCTCTATGGGCTGCCTTTATCATCTTGTAAGAGTAGGGGGTGTTGAACCAAAGTTATTTCTATTGAGTCAATTTTAGTGGTCAATGAGTCCTTGATGTAATTTTCTATATTTTGAATTGGGGTGGTGTCTTTTCATTTGACTTATGCACCTGTTATGACTATAGGTCTCTTGAATAGGGTCTTAAATCCCTACCTTGTTATGTTATGGTGGTTCTTTTTAATGATGTTTCGGGTTGTTTCCAAAAGAGAGTAAGAGCTTTTGAATCATTTGAGGGTGACATTGTGAATTTCGAAGGGTGGTGTAGTGGCTTTGATGGTTCCGAATCTTCTTTGGTTGAATAGGCTAGTTAAGCAAGGCCTTGATCCCTATCTTAATAGAGTTGGAGGTCTTGGTGAGGGATGGTAAAGTGGAGGTTTTCTCTCAAAGGGGAGATGATGTCTTTAGACACTAAGGTAGGCTATAGGTGTTTGTGTTGATGATTTGTTCTCTTGGAAGTCCCACCCATGAAGAGTGTGGTCCAAATGGCAAGAAAGGAAATTGAATTTATGGTTTTTAGGTTCTTAAAGACCATGCAACTAGGAATTTCCTAAGGATATAAATATGGATCGTCCGATTCTTCATATTTCTAGGTTGAGGGGATGTGTTGGTAATTCAAGTGTTATAGAGCTCTTTCAGGTTGTGGGTCTTGAGGAAGACAAGTTGGCATAGGAGAAGGTCCCGGTAGAGGTATTTGATTGAAGGGTGGAAAAGTTAATTGATAAGGATGTAGTATTTGTCAAGACCCTTTGGAAGAATCGTCAAGTCAAAAGTGTCTCTCGACGAGACGGAGCAGGCATGGAGAAGAAATATCCATATCTCTTTCACTTTCATTCTATTCAAGCTTATGATAACATGTCAAGTCCTTTATTCTATGATTCCAAGTCTTATACTTCAGCCCCTATGTCTTTTGCATGCATTCAGGTTTTTATTGACAAGTTCATGATGATTTTGACACTTATGCTAAGGTCTTAAAAATGATATTTTAAATGTGTGGTTGCATTCATTTTGGGGCTAATTTGTTCATGATTACTCTTCTCATGTATGTTTCTTTGACATTCGGGGATGAATATTCCCAAGGGGGAGATATTGAAATGACCCCAAAAAGTGCGCAAAAATGTGCCTTGGATGTGCCCGGAATTGTAATTTCCATACATCTCAAACTCCATGTGTTATTTCAAAAATTCAACTTCATATTCTTGTTCAGGTGGAAACATTGAGTAGGAAAAGGGTCTAACCCCTTTTTTAGAGTGAACGATTCATAATTTCAAATTTCAAAGTGTCAAATTCCAGTGATATATCCACGATGCAGGTGCCATGCGCCAGTGTGCATTTCCTGTCCAGTTATTCGAGTTCGGTCCTAGACTTTTGAGTCTTGGGACTAAGCCTTCCCATGCATGAAAATACTAATACTTAGCCTTATTTCACCCTCATACCATCCAAGACATTCCCAAATACTCTTTAAAATACTTAGATAATATTTCATCTCCAAATTTCAAGTCCCAAAACTCATCTAGATTTTAAGGTTCTCATTCAAGCTTCAAGTCTCCATCTACAATGTTCTTCAAGGATTCTCCAAAGCTAAGGTATGTGGGTTCCTTTCACCCATGATGCCCAAGCTTCCTTTTACGTAAAATTGCATGATTTAAAGTTGATTTATTCATGGGTCTTAATTATTATGAATTTCACTGCAGACTATGTTGGGGTTTTATGAAATTATGGTTTTTTAGCATGTTTTGAGCTATGAATCTATGATATATTGTGAGATTTTATGAAGGATTTTGATTTATATTGCTTGAGGATGTTACCAAATGTCTATTGATGATTTTACGTTGAATTTTCTAGCATGATTACACTTTTGAAATGCATGGTTTTATATAAGCACTATACACCCGCAAAGTGTTTGATAAAATGTCAAGTTTAGGGTTCTTGAGTTATTGATGGTCTATTGTATGGCTTATGTGTCAAGTTTCTTATGGTGATGAAAGGAATGTATATATGTGAGTTTAAATCATGTAAAGCACCTATGGTATTGCAAGTGAATTGTTGGGCTCTCATATTGTTATGTTCTTGGGAATTATTGATGAGTTATTGAGTCATTATGCTAAGGTTTATGCTCTTTCGAATTGTGAAGCCTACTAGAAGGGGTTATGAACTATGTTATATGCTTTACCCCCTAGTATATGCCAATTTCAACATGTAGAGGTTATGAACTATTTTGTACACCATACCCTCATGTACGAATCAATGCTACTCATTTACTCATATCTACATGAAGGGGTTATGAACTATGTTTTACTCTTTATCCTCGTGTACAATTTGAGGTTATACAAGGTACTCATATGAAGGGGTTATGAACTATGTATTATTCCTCTCCCTCATATGTGATGTAAGGTTATGTATTATCTCATGCACACATGTAGGGGTTATGACCTATGCTTTTTTCCACCCTTATGTGCTATTCACTATCTAATGTTTACATGTGGGGGTTATGACCTATGCTACCTTCCACTCTTCTATGTTATTTACTATATCATATTTACATGTAGGGTTTATGAACTATGCTATCTCTTTACGCTCATGTACTACCCATTACCTACTAGAAGGGGTTATGGCCTATGCTACATGCCACATCCTCTAGTACAATATATTTGGATGATCTAAGCATGTTACCTTATTATGTTAAACAAGCTATGTAAGTATGGTTATTTTCAAGAATGTTTTATTTGAAACATCATGACTATATGCCATATTGCTATATGCTCCGTTATTGTCTAATTATGCATTTCGATTATATGCCTATCTCTTGTTGCATTGCATCCATCATACTTAGTACAATAAAATGTACTAGCACATACTCTATGCCTACATGATATCACCATATAGGAGCCGGAGCCCCTATTGATTCTCCTCCTCGTGGCTAGACAGATTTTTTCATGTTAGCTTTTGGTGAGTCCTTATGTACCAGGGCAATATCTATCTTCTCTCATGCTTATTTTTAGACTATATCTTGTATATTTGGATTACATATTTTCAATACTATGATGGTGAGCCTAGTTGCTTATCTTGGGCCTTGCTAAGTTCTATGTTCAGAGGTGTTTTTGAACAAGTATGTAATGATGTTATAAACTTGACTCTCTTGATGTTTTATGAAATGTAAGTTTCCCCTTTTATCCCTATGCCCTTAATTCTACTATTTTAGTGTTGTTGAATTGCTTCCGCAACTAAGGATGTGTAATGATACGTTAAGAGGCTTGCTTAGGGTTCCTTTGGTGTACCCATGTGCCATGTCACGTCTAGCCCCTAGTTTGGATCATGACAAACTTAGTATAGAGCACTAGGTTTTTAGATCATCGGGGTCCAACACACCACATCGATTAAAGTCTTATTCATGGTTGTGTTTTGCACCACAACTATGAGTAGGAGGCTATGGGACATTTTAGGAGATGTTTCCTTTCTTCATAATCTAAGTTGTGCTATAGAGTTGAAGTAAGTCCCCCTAACAATTGTTGTTTACCATGCTAGTTGATCATGACTAACATAAGAGAAAGAAGATCCCGTGCTCCCGAGGGACTACCGGCTCATGGTGAGCTCCAAGATGCTCTCACCTTGCTAGTTCAAGCTATGGCCTATCAAGTTAATCAAGGACCTAAGCCCCTCATGCTTCTATCCCAGGATCTAGAGTGAGAGACTTCATGAGGATGAACCTACCGAAGTTCTATAGGTCAAAGGTGGATAAAGACCCACACGAGTTTATTGATGAGATTTATAAGGTATTTGCCATCATGGGTGTTACATCAAAAGATAAGGTGTAGATGGTGGCTTACCAACTCAAGGGGTAGCACAAATATGATTTACTCAAGGAGGGGAAGGGAAACAACAATATGGTTCTATGTGAGGAGTTTAAGATGGCTTTTCTTAATTGGTTCTTCCCTCTTGAGCTTAGGGAGGCCAAGATGGTGAAGTTTATGAATTCGAAGCAAGGGTCAATGTGTGAGAGAGTATGACCTCAAGTTCAACCAACTCTCTAAATATGCTACTCACTTGGTTGTCGACCCAAGGGCTAGAATAAACAAGTTTGTGATTGGTGTCTCTAATTTGCTGAGTGAAGAATACCGGTCCGCTATGTTGATTCATGATATGGATTTATCCCGCCTCATGACATATCGAACAACGTGAGGGTGAGAAACTTAGGAAGAAGAGGAATGAAGACTCTAAGAGGGCTCAGTTTGAGGATGACTTGTTCCAATAGGATATCGAGTTTCAAGGCCAAGGGTCTTCTAGTGCTCCAAATAAGAGGCTTGCTATCGAAGGGATGGATAAATTAAAGTTCCTAGGTGGCATTGATGGGATGAGTTTTCCAAAATGCCCAAAATGTGTAAAGCATCATCATATAAAATGCTTAAAGAATTCAAGTGCATATTACGGGTATGGGAGAGTAGGCCACAAGCTTATTTATTGCCCTTACGTCCGGAACAAGACCAAGGAGAACTGTCCTCATAGTCAAGGTGGTCATGTGAATTAAGAGGCCCAAGGTGGTTATATTGATCAAGGAGGTACTCCAAGACGTAATCATTTCTGTACTCTTCAAAGGAGGCAAGGGGTGGATAAGGCACCTAATGTTGCTACCAGTTTGTTGACGTTTCCTTTGACCTTGATGTGTATGCATGAGAAGTTTCTTGTGTCTCTATTCCCTCCATTATTCCTTTTGTTCCTAGTGGGCTTCATGTGTGTTTCAGATTGTTATATGGACTTTTTGGTGTCTATCCCATTAGTGAGTCTATTGTTGCTAGAAAGGTCTATGGAAATTATTCCGCAGTCATGTTGCATTTAGGTCTTGACTCATGATTTTGTTGGATTAGATGTGGTGGATTTTGATATCATTCTTGGGATGGACTGGTTATATGCATGTTGTGCCTTCGTTGGTTGTGGGACCCGTGGGGACAAATTCCAATTCCCTATTAAACCTGTCTTTGAGTAGAAGTGAAGGGGTAATTCCATTTCTTGTCTTAAGGTACAATTTATCTCTAGGGGCTGCCTTTATCATCTTGTAATAGTTGGGGGTATTGAACCTAAGTTATTTCTATTGAGTCGATTTCGGTGGTCAATAAGTCATTGATATCCTTTTCAATATTTTTAATGCGGGTGGTGTCTTTTGGTTTGACTTATGTACTGGTTATGACTATAGGTCTCATGAATAGGGTCTTAAATCCCTACCTTGTTATGTTGTGGTGGTTTGTAATGACCCCAAAAAGTGCCTAAAAATGTGCCTCGAAAGTGCCTGAAATTGTAATTTTCATATATCTAAAAATTTGTTCATTATTTATAAAATCTAACTTCATATTCTTGTTTAGGGGGTCAAATTGAGTGGGAAGTGGGTCTAACCTAAATTTTGGAGCAACCGTATCAAAATTTTAAAATCGCAAAAACAATGCTATTTAGAAGGGTCAACTTTGAAGGGGCATATCTCTTATCATATAAAGAATTGAGTGTCCCACGATATACTAAATTAAATTCCTTTGAATTATCTTTCCAACACACTTAGTTTCACCTTATTTTGAGTTCAGATGAAGGATTTATGCCTATTTTCGTAGAACTCATTTGTGCAAAAAATACAGATTCTAGTGGGGTTTTCGCGTCGCCTCCGTGATGCGCCCCTGTTGGTTTTGGTGCCTGTTTTGATTTTTTTGGTCCAAGACTTATAAGTCTTGGCCTAAGGGTTCCCACGCTTGAAAATATATATACTTAGCCTTATTTCACCCTCATATCTTTCTTAACATTCACCAATATCCTTTAAAACACTTAAACTCATATTTCATCCTAAATTCAAGTCCCAAAACTCAAGACCAATCTTAAGAATTCCATCAAGGATCTCATTCAAGCTTCAAGTCTCCATCTCCAATCTTCTTCAAGAGTTCTCCAAAGTCTAGTTATGTGGTGTTGAACCATTGGATCCTTCAATCCATGGTGCCTAAGACTCCTTTTTACTAATATTACATGATTTAAAGTTGATTTTACATGTGGGTCTTGTATATTAAGAAATTAACTGAACAGTGATTTTAGTTCATGAATGTGTGGTTGTTTTAGCATGTTTTGAGCTCTAGATCTTGGATCTAATATTGGATTTGATGAGGGGTTTTGATATGAATATATTTAGCATATTTTGAGCTCTAAATCTTGGATCAAACGTTGGATTTGATATGTATGCCTTAGGGTGTTGCAAGGTGTTGAATGATGGTATTACAATGGATTTTCTTGCATGATGTCATCTCTAAATTGCATGGTTTTTTACCCCTATTACACACTCACCAAGTGTTTAATAAAATGTCTGGCTAGGGTTTCTTGAGGAATTGAAGATCCAATGCATGTCTTATGAGTTGAATGGTGATATGATGATTATATGATGATGAAATAATAATGGAATGAGGATGAGATGATTATATGCATATGATGTATAATGAGGAGAGGAAGTCTAGGTATATGATGACTTTGTGATGATGATAGGGACGTCTATATGAGTTGTTTTCATGGAGAAGTACCTATGATGTTGCATGTTGTTGTTGGGTTCTTATATTTGTTGTGTTCTTGGGAAAATTAGTAGTTATTTCTTGATGATTTGAATGTAATGGTTTGATGAGCTAGTTCTATGATTCCTACCGAAAAGGCCATGCTGTAAGGTAGAGTGTTTAATGATTCTTACCAAAAAGGCCATACCGTAAGGTAGAGTGTTTAATGATTCCTACCGAAAAGGCAATACCGTAAGGTAGAGTGTTTAATGATTCCTACCGAAAAGATCATATTGTAAGGTATGGACACCCTACTGAAAAGGCCGTGCTGTAAGGTAGAATAGTTAATTATGCCTACCGAAAAGATTATATCATAAGGTATGGATATCCCACCGAAAAGGCGAAAAGGCCATACGGTAAGGTAAAATAGCTAATTGTGCCTACCGAATAGATTATATCATATGGTATAGACATCCCACTAAAAAGGCCATGCCGTGAGGTAGAAAGACTAGAAGCTCCCACCAAAAAGATCATATCGTAAGGTATGAACATTCTATTAAAAACGCCATGCTGTAAGATAGAATGAATCACAGTTCCTACCCAAAAGATGACATCGTAAAGTAAGGAACGTCTTATACTACTTACCAAAAAGACTATGTCATACGGTAGGGATATTAATTACACTCTCCAAAAAGGTTATACCGTGAGGTGAGTGGGGGTCATTTGGTCCATTTCATGAAGGTTGGTACAAAGGGGTTTGCATATATTTCTCATATTGAGTTTATATTCCTTGATCATGATTTACTAGTATGTTTTACCTTGAGCATTGATCATGCATGCCATATTGTGGTTATACCTATCCTTTGCTTATAATTATACATTTTAATTATGTTGCCTATCTCTTGCTAGCATTGCATCCCACATACTTAGTACATTCAAACGTACTAACACATACTCTATGCGTACATGATATTACCATGTAGGAACTGGAGTGCCTGTTGATTCTTCTTGTGGCTAGAAGGATTGTTCAAGTTAGCCTTTAGTGAGTCCTCCATTTCGGAGACAATGATTATTCTCTTATACTATGTTCTAAGACTATCTTTCTTTTATGTATGTATTAACTATGGGGGTGAGCCCAGTTGCTTGTCTTGGCCCCCACTCTTATCTATGTAGTAGAGGTGTTGTTGGACATGTTATGTATTATGCTTGACCTTTGACTCACTTATGATATTCAAGATATTTAAGTATAAATCTCTCTCTCTCTCTCTCTCTC
Organism: Solanum virginianum; assembly: GCA_000787875.1. NCBI lineage: Eukaryota > Viridiplantae > Streptophyta > Magnoliopsida > Solanales > Solanaceae > Solanum > Solanum virginianum. The sequence goes on along the minus strand of DF357856.1, from coordinate 96,518 downwards.
TCTCACCTTTAGTCCCAATTCCCCTTGTTTATATTTCTTACATTGTTTTACATTGCTTCCGCGACCAAGGATGTGTAATGATATGCTATGAGGCTTGTTTGAGGTCCCTTTGGGTTCCCATTCGCCAGTCACCTCTAGACCCTAGGCTTGGGTCATGACATAGTTCTTGGTAATGATATGTTGGGTTGTTTCTAGAAAAGAGGAAGAGCTTGTGAATCATTTGAGGGTGACGTTGTGAATTTTAAAGGGTTGTGTAGTGGCCTTGATGGTTCCTAATCTTCTTTGGTTGAAGAGGTCTAGTTAAGCAAGGCCTTGGTCTCAGTCTTGATAGAGTTAGAGGTCTTGGTAAGGGATGGTAAGGTGGAGGTTTTCTCCCATGGGGGAGATGGTGTCTTTAGACACTAAGGAAGGCTATAAGTGTTTGTGTTGATGATTTGGTTTTCTTGGAAGTCCTACCCATGAAGGGTGTGGTCTGGATAGCAAGAAAGGAAATTGAGTTTATAGTATATGGGTTCTTATAAAGTGTTGAGGATAATTTGTAAGGTTGCATGCGAATGGGAATTGACTAATGATATGGATATGGTTAGTCCGGTTCTTCATGTTTCTAGGTTGAGAGGATGTGTTGATGATTCAATTTTTATAGGGATCTTTGAGGCTGTGGGTGTTGAGGAAGATAAGTTGGCATAGGAGAAGGTCCCGGTGGAGGTATTGGATTGAAGGGTGGCAAAGTTGATTAATAAGGATGTAGTATTCATTAAGATCCTTTGGAAGAATTATCAAGTCGAAAGTGTCTCTCGGGGAGCCGGAGCGGGCATGGAGAAGGAATATTCATATCTCTTTCAATTTTATTCTATTCAAGCTTATGAAAACACATCAAGTCCTTTCTTCTATGATTCCATGTCTTATACTTCAGTCCCCATGTCATTTGTGTGCATTCATGTTTGTGTTGACAAGTTCATGATGATTTTGACATTTATACTAAGATCTTGTAAATTGAGTTTTAAATGTGTTGTTGCATTCTTGTTGGGGCTAATTTTTTCATGATTACTCTTCTCATGTATGTTTCTTTGACATTCGGGGATGAATGTTCCCAAGGGGGAGATATTGAAACGACCCCAGAAAGTGCCTAAAAATGTGCCTCGAAAGTGTCTAGAATTGTAATTTCCATAAATCTCAAAATTCGTGCATTATTTTGAAAATGCAACTTCATATTCTTGTTCAAGGGGAAAATTGAGTGGAAAAAGGCTCTAACCCTGATTTTGAGAGAACGATTCACAATTTCAAATTTCAAAGTGTCAAATTCCAGTGAGGTATCCGCGATGTAGGTACGACGTGCCAGTGTGCATTTTCTATCCATTTTTTTAAGTTCGGTCAAAGACATTTGAGTCTTGGGCCTAAGACATCCCATGCATGAAAATACCAATACATAGCCTTATTTCAGCCTCATGTCATCCAAGACATTACCATATACTCTTTCAAACACTTAGATAATATTTCATCTTGAAATTTCAAGTCCCAAAACCCGTTTGGATTTAAGGTTCTCATTCAAGCTTCAAATCTCTATCTCCAATCTTCTTCAAGGATTCTCCAAAGCTAAGGTATGTGGGTTTCTTTCATGGGTTCCTTTCACCCATAATACCCAAGCTTCCTTTTACTTAAAATTGCATGATTTACTCACGAGTCTTAATTATTATAAATTTTACTGCACACTATGTTGGGGTTTCATTTAATTATGGTTGTTTTAGCATGTTTTGAGCTATGAATCTAAGATCTATTATGAGATTTGATGAAGGGTTTTGACGTATATTGTTTGAGGATGTTACCAAGTATCTTGTCTATTGATGGTTTTACATTGGATTTTCTAGCATGATTACACTCTTGAAATGCATGGTTTTTGTAACACCCCATATATGACATGTAGGAGTACTATGCACACCAACATGATATGGACTTTCAAACTAATGCCAATTTTTAAAAGTGCTTGAATCTTGCATTAAAGGGTGATATGTGTATCTAAGGGTAGAGATGGTCAAGTGTAGATATGTCTTGTGTCGAATTAAGGAGATTACAACCTTAAACAAAGTGAAAGAATTAAGGTGCTTGTAGGACTTAGGAAGCTAGCAGTTGAGTCAGCTACTTTCTTAGCTTAAGCTTGCTAGTTAAACGGAGACGAGCCCCAATGTTGAATTTGTCCAATTCTGATTATGAATAAAGTCTGTGTTAAGGGTATATTTTTGGCCCATGTTTTAGTACTATAAGTGGGCTATACTTACAGCCCAATATGAAGAATGAAAGAGGCCCAATTACATACTAATTCACTTAACTAATTGGGCCAAACTTTAAGTGAAGAGTAATTTGGAAATAGGCAGCCCAAGTCCATCAAGTTGGAGACACATTTTGGCCTATGTTTGAGTAATAAACTACTGCATCACCAGCTCTCTAATATATACTAATGCGTGGTTAAAAATTCAAGCCAAGGTCGGCCAAAGTTGTTCTTTAAAAGGAGTCAAAACATCAAACATTTCATTCTCACGTTTGGGACAATTTTCAGCATTCTAGAAACATTTTTCTCTTCTTTCTTTACATCAAAGAGCAGCTAAAATAACCCTTTAGGGTTCTTAAAAGAGACCTTAATCTTGAAGTTCAAGGTAAGTAAGTTTACGTATGTATTTAGCATAGTTTTCTCATGACAAACAAGAGGTTATGTTAGTTATGTTGATGGAGTTCTTATGTGATATCACAATTGTATTCTTGATTGGAACTTGTAGGCTGATGTATATAAGGCTATTGCTTCACGTCCTTCATGACTATTTTGATACTATTATGAGACTGCTTTAAGGCTGTTATTATATATAAATGTGTGGATAACAATTTGGTTGAAGTTGGAATAGATTTGGAATTGCCGACGTTGAAATGTAGCTAAAAGGTGTAACGTTATACTGTCCATTTGTAGGTTGTGTAAAACTGTTATGTGTTCTATTTTGGGGGGGCTGTTATGAGGCTGTTATGGTAATACAATAGTCTTTACATGATGTGTAGATGAGAAGGTGTATTACAAAATACGATTAGAGGCGGAAAAGTTAAAAGGATATGCTCGGGTTTATAGCTTCGCGCTTGCTACCCGTGTGTTGTTTTTATGTGAAATGGGGTTGCCAAGATGTGTCTATTTGCTGCTAATGCTAGTTTTATTACTTACTATATTGTATCTAAGAATTTGGAGGAAGGAAAGGTTATCCCGAGGTAATAGCAAGGTCGTACAGCGAGGTATGTAAGGCTATTTGCTTCTGTATTACTTGGCATGAAATCTCGAGTCTTCCTTGGCACATAAAGGAACTTACCAACTCCAACATGACTACTAACTGTGTCTCTACTCTTTCACATGTTCATATGCTTTCATACATAGTCACCTTCATAGCTACATACATACGTGGATACCAAGTTACATGGGTTCTTGTTGCCAAATAAAGTCTATAAGTTGTTTCATCTCATATGCATTTTATTAATTGTGTAACGTACTCTTTTCATTGTCATAGTGTCTTATATAGTTATCTACATGTCACATGTTTCATATACAGTTCTACAATTCCAATAATGTGACCACCAAAAGATCATCTCAAAGGTAATTAAAAGGTAAAACATATTGCTTATAGATAGGTGGTAGCCCAAAGGGGTGGAAGAATCACCTAACTAGGGGTGATCCTATCACAGGGGGTAGCCCGAGGGGGTTAAGGAAGAGCCTAGCCAGGAACGAACCTGATATAATATACCCCTGATTAGTAGGGCATTTTATAGTACATGTTATGCATAGATTTTATAGATTTTACAGTTAAGGTAAAGTGATATAAAGAATGTAAAGTACATGACCCCACAGTATAATTAAATGTGGTCTTTTATCCTACATCAGTGCATAGTTTCAATTGAGTTGTTATTTCATATACAGTGTTTCCTACCTTACATATTTAGTACATTATCTCGTACTGATGTTCCTTATGGGGGACCTGTATTTCATGCTGCAGGTACAGGTGCTAGTAGATCTCCCCAGTAGGAGTACAGGATATCCAATTGTGGTTACCGGGGACCTACATTTCATTCTGCAGGTACATCTCCCCAGTAGGAGTACAGGATATCCAGCTGTGGTTACCAAGCTCCAGGTTGCTTCGGGGCTTTGCATGTCTAGAGTTTATATTTTGTATTGTATAGTTAGTCGAGGCGGGGCCTATCCTGACCCTTACCAGATACTTGTCATTATTTAGAAGCTTTGTAGACTATATAAATTAAAGTGTGTTCATATCTCGTACTTTAGGCAACATGGCCCCAACAGCCTAGTCATATGAGTTCCTTTTGGCTTGTTATTACTGTTTACTTCCCTAAAGACATGTTGAGTATAGAAGACCTTCTAATATGTATAGAAAATGCATAGATATAGGTTAGTTCTTTCGGGCCTTATCGGCAATATGTGCCAGTCCACCTTAAAAGGATTTGGGGCGTGACAGAAGTGGTATCAGAGCGGGTCATCCTAGGAAGTCTACAAAGCCATGTCTATGTAGAGTCTTGTTTATCGATGTGTTGTGCACCACATTTATAAGCAGGAGGCTACGTGGCATTTAGGAGTTGCTACTTTCTGTTCATTCCTTAGATCATGCCATAGAGCCAAGTATAATTGGTGGATTATCTCTAACCCCTCAATTGTTTTGTAAAACAAGTATGCGAGAGAGCAGGATGAAGTAATACTTATTTCCTTAACAAAAGTTGGTTTTGCCATAGAGCCAAGTATAATTGGTGGATTATCTCTAACCCCTCAATTGTTTTGTAAAACAAGTATGCGAGAGAGCAGGAAGAATAAAGGTAAAGGGTAGGAAGTAGAAGTGGTTGTTGGTTTAGCCAGTCAGGGGAGGCAACGAAGTGAGGCTCAAGATGAGTCTCTATCACATACGTCTCCAACTCCTTTAGCTCCTGATGAACCCGGGAATAGTGAAATTCCCCCAGAACCTCCTATTGATGCTACAGTGCAGGATTTGAGAAATGCAGTCCAACTATTGACACATATAGTTGCTAGCCAAGGTCAAAGGCAGGATGATCCAGTTACAAGTGTAGGTGGTGCAAATAGGACAGCTGGCACAAGAATACGTGACTTTCTTAATTTGGACCCTCCATCATTCACTAGGTCAGACCCTAATGATGATCCCCAAGACTTTATTGATCAGATTCAATGCACTTTGGATGTCATGCATGTGAGTGGTATAGAAGCTGTCAAGTTGGCGACATATAGGTTGAAGAGTGTGGCTATATTATGGTATGAAGCCTGGAAGTAATCTAAGGACATAGATGCACCTCTAACTACTTGGAAAGAGTTCAAAGAGGCATTTCTTGACCATTATTTACCATTAGAGATCCGAGAGGCCCATGCAGATCAGTTCTTGAACCTCCACCAAGGGAATATAAGTGCTAAGGAGTATAGCCTTCAATTTAACTCCCTGTCCAGGTATGCTCCTAATGAAGTTACTACTATGGCAGACAAAGTTCATCAATATATGGATAGGTTGGATATATATCTAGTCAGAGACTATACTATTGCTTCCCTAAACAAAGATATGGATATAGCAAGAATGTAGGCTTTTGCACAGAAATTAGAGGATCAGAGGCATAGGAGAAGGGCACAAGAGTTAGAAAGGATGCAGTCCAAGAGGGCTAGGTCTACAGGGCAATTTACAATATCCTAAAGTGAGCTTAGGCTTTGGTTTTCTAACAGACTACCCAGGCCATCATCCTCATACTCTGCAACCAGTGCTCCCCCACAATTTCAGGGGTCTAGAAGAAATCAGTTGGGTCAAAGAAGCAAAGGACAAGGTGCCTGGACTACGGGATATTCGGCAAACCAAAAAATGACCACTATACAGCCTTATAGATAGTGTGGAAGGAATCACCCAGGGGTATGTCGTATTAGGACAGATGTTTGTTATTGGTGTAGCGCACTAGGGAATATGGTAAGGGATTATCCAAGAAGACGAATAGGTGATATAGCATAACCTATTAGATCAGCTACTATATCATCATCATTAGTTCCTCCAATAGGTAGGGGTCATCATGGTAGAGGTGTAAGAGGGACAGCTAGTTCCAGTAGAGTCCTTAATCGCACCTATGCTCTAGGGAGTCGGCAGGATCAAGAAGCTTCATCTGATGTGGTTACAGGTACATCATCCATCTTTTCACATAATGTATATGACTTAATTGACCTTGATTCTACACTATCATACATTACTCCACTAGTTGCTGGGAAGTTTAAGAGGACACTCGAATTATTGAGCAAGCCAGTTGAAGTGTCCACGCCAATCGGTGAATCTATTATAGCTAGAAGGGTTTATTGTTACTGTATAGTAACTGTTTGTAACCGTGATATATTCGTTGATCTTATAAAGTTAGAAATGGTGGAATTTGATGTTATAATGGGTATAGATTGGTTATCTTCTTGCTATGCCACCGTAGATTTCTGAACTAAGAGAGTGTATTTCCACTTTCCAAATGAGGCAATTCTTGAGTGGGAAGGCAAAGTTAGGGCACCAAAGGGGAGGTTTATCTCTTATTTTAAGGCAAGGAAAATGATATCTAAGGGGTATATATGTCATTTAGTTAGAGTAAGAGATACGGAAGCAGAATCACCAACTCTTCAATCAGTTCCAGTGCTGAATGAATTTGTTAATGTGTTCCCTGAAGAACTTCTAGGTTTACGTCCAGAACGAGAGATAGATTTTGGTATTGACTTACTTGCAGGCACTCAACCTATTTCCATCCCTCTATATAGAATTGCCCTGGCAGAATTACGTGAATTAAAAAAGCAGTTGAAATATTTATTAGAGAAGGGTTTTATAAGACTTAGTGTGTCCCATTAGGGTGCACCAGTGTTATTTTTACGCAAAAAGGATGGCACCTTAAGAATGTGTATCAACTATCGACAATTGAATAGGGTGACAATTAAGAATAAATATCCCCTTCCCAGGATTGATGATTTATTTGATCAGCTATAGGGTGCCAAATGCTTCTCAAAAATTGATTTGAGATCAGGATATCACGAAGTGAGGGTGAAGGAGAAAGATATACCTAAGACTGCTTTCAGAACCCCTTCTATTTTTGCACTGCTAACAAAGTTGACACATAAGGTAACTAAGTTCTAATAGAATGATGCGTGTGAAAGGAGTTTCCAAGAGTTAAGAGATAAGATAACTTCTGCGCCTGTGCTAGTACTTCCAGAAGGCACCGAGGGGTATGCAGTGTATTGTGTCACGCAAATCACTTACGACAAGTGTTATAGGTTCTTCATGATATACAGTTGTATGGCAAATTTTCTAAATGTGAATTTTGGCTAAAGTCAGTGGCATTCTTGGGTCATATTGTGTCTGGGGTAGGGTCATTGCTTATGAATCTAGACAACTATGGCCACATAAGAAAAATTATCCAACATATTATCTTGAGCTAGCAGCAGTTGTGTTTGCTCTGAAAATATGGCGCCACTATTTGTATGGGGTTCATGTTGACATCTATACTGACCATAAAAGTTTGCAGTACATTTTTAAGCAGAAAGACCTAAACTTAAGGCAACGGAGATGGTTAGAGCTAATAAAAGATTATGGCATTGATATACTATACCACCCGGGGAAGGCAAATATGGTAGTCGATGCCCTTAGTCGTAAAGCAATCATAAATACTGGTGACCAGGCCATAGTAAGTCAAGGGGTGGCTGAAGATTTACGACAACTAGCTAGTTTGGGGGTTTCTCTTCTTGAAACACCAAAAGAAGGGGTTATTGTACATAATGTAGCAACATCTTCATTGGTAATGGAGGTTAAAGAGAAATAGTTTGAGGATCTTGTTTTACGACAGCTTAAGGACAAGGTGAGTCAGGGTACGATAAAGGGCTTTGACCTTGCACAAAATGGAGTACTATATTGTCAAAATAGATTATGTATACCTGACATTAATGAGTTAAGAAAAAGGATAACGGAAGAAGCCCATCATTCCAGATATTCCATCCATACAGGATCAACTAAGATGTACCATGACCTGAAAGGAATGTTTTGGTGGGGAGACACTGTCAGCCAGAACGCACCATCCAGGCACTTGAAGATATGTTGTGAGCTTGTGAATTAGACTTTAAAGGTAGTTGGGTGGACCATTTTCCACGTATTCAACTTGCCTATAACAATAGCTACCACTCCAGTATCAAGATGACACCTTATGAAGCTTTATATGGAAGAAAATGTAGGTCGCTAATTGGATGGTTTGAAGTGGGTGAAACCACCTTGCTTGGACCAAATTTGGTGCAGCAAGCCATAGAAAAAGTTAAAGTAATATAGTAACATCTGGAAATAGCCCAAAACCATCACAAATCACATGCGGATATTAGAAGAAGAGGATTGGAATTCTTAGTAGGGGATTGGGTATTCTTAAAGGTATCTCCAATGAAGGGGGTTATGAGATTTGGTATGAAAAGAAAATTGAGCCCACGTTACATAGGACCATATCAGATAATTAAGTGGTTCAGGCAGGTTGCATATGAACTAGAGCTACCCCAAGAGCTTTCAATGGTCCATCCAGTTTGCCATGTCTCAATGCTTCGAAAATGCATAGGTGACCCATCCTGTATCAGTCCTATGGAGGATGTACAGGTTACAGATGATCTCACGTATAAAGAGGTACCTATTGCTATTCTAGATCAGCAAGTTAAGAAGCTAAGGAATAAAGAAATAGGTTCAGTAAAGGTACTTTGGAGAAACCAGCAGGTCAAAGAGATAACATAGGAGGCTGAGGACATGATGAAATCAAGATACCCTTACTTATTTGAAGCTAATGAGGAAGTCCAACATGCAGAATTGGGATATAAATAGGTACATATGATGGAATACTTGATGTGTTATCAAACGTTTATGTAAGTAAAGGTTTGAACTTAGTTAAGCTACCAAATTATGCTAACATTCGAGGATGAATATTCCTGGGGGGGGTGGAAGGATGTAACAACCCAGACATGACATGTAGGAGTACTATGCACACCAAACATGATATGGACTTTCAAACTAATGCCAATTTTTAAAAGTGTTTGAATCTCGCATTAAAGGGCGATA
>DF357856.1:75112-86758 GCA_000787875.1 Solanum virginianum | reverse complement strand
AAAGTGAGTTCTTATGTGATATCGCAATTGTGTTCTTGATTGGAACTTGTGGGCTGATGTATATAAGGCGAGTTAAGAAAAAGGATAACGGAAGAAGCCCATCATTCCAGATATTCCATCCATCCAGGATCAACTAAGATGTACCATGACCTGAAAGGGATATTTTGGTTGGGAGGCATGAAAAAGGACCTTGCAAAATTTATAGCTCAATGTGCAAATTGCCAATAGGTGAAAGTGGAACACCAAAAGCAAGGAGTTTATATGTAATGTATAGAAATTCCAACATGGAAGTGGGATACGATCAATATGGATTTTGTTACCGATTTGCCTCGCTGATCTCAGAAGTTTGACTCCATATGGGTAATAGTTGAGAGACTCACAAAGTTAGCATATTTCTTGCCAGTCAGGAGTGATTATACAACTGAAGAGTATGCCAAACTATACCTCAAAGAAATAGTTAGGTTACATGGAGTCCCAATCTCCATTATATCTGATCGAGCAGGGTATATGGAAGAAAATGTAGGTCGCTAATTGGATGGTTTGAAGTGGGTGAAACCACCTTGCTTGGACCAAATTTGGTGCAGCAAGCCATAGAAAAAGTTAAAGTAATATAGTAACATCTGGAAATAGCCCAAAACCATCACAAATCACATGCGGATATTAGAAGAAGAGGATTGGAATTCTTAGTAGGGGATTGGGTATTCTTAAAGGTATCTCCAATGAAGGGGGTTATGAGATTTGGTATGAAAAGAAAATTGAGCCCACGTTACATAGGACCATATCAGATAATTAAGTGGTTCAGGCAGGTTGCATATGAACTAGAGCTACCCCAAGAGCTTTCAATGGTCCATCCAGTTTGCCATGTCTCAATGCTTCGAAAATGCATAGGTGACCCATCCTGTATCAGTCCTATGGAGGATGTACAGGTTACAGATGATCTCACGTATAAAGAGGTACCTATTGCTATTCTAGATCAGCAAGTTAAGAAGCTAAGGAATAAAGAAATAGGTTCAGTAAAGGTACTTTGGAGAAACCAGCAGGTCAAAGAGATAACATAGGAGGCTGAGGACATGATGAAATCAAGATACCCTTACTTATTTGAAGCTAATGAGGAAGTCCAACATGCAGAATTGGGATATAAATAGGTACATATGATGGAATACTTGATGTGTTATCAAACGTTTATGTAAGTAAAGGTTTGAACTTAGTTAAGCTACCCAATTGTGCTAACATTCGAGGATGAATGTTCCTGGGGGGGGTGGGAGGATGTAACAACCCTGCACATGACATGTAGGAGTACTATGCACACCAAACATGATATGGACTTTTAAACTAATGCCAATTTTTAAAAGTGTTTGAATCTCGCATTAAAGGGCGATATGTGTATCTAATGGTTGAGAGGGTCGAGTGTAGATATGTCTTGTGTCGAATTGAGGAGATTAAAACCTTAAATAAAGTGAGAGAATTGAGGTGCTTGTAGGACTTAGGAAGCTTGCAGGTGAGTCAGCTACTTTCTTAGCTTAAGCTTGCTAGTTAAACGGAGACGAGGCCCGACGTTGAATTTGTCCAATTCTAATTATGAATAAAGTTCGTGTTAAGGGTGTAAATTTGGCCCATGGTTTAGTAATATAAGTGGGATGTACTTACAACCCAACATAAAGAGTGAAACAGGCCCAATTACATACTAATTCACTTAACTAATTGGGCTAAACTTTAAGCGAAGAGTAATTTGGAAATAGGCAGCCCAAGTCCATCATGTTGGAGACCCATTTTGGCCCATGTTTGAGTAATAAGCTACTGCATCACCAGATATCTAATATCTTCTAATGTGTGGTTAAAAATTCAAGCCAAGTTCGGCCAAAGTTGTTCTTCAAAAGGAGTCAAAACAGCAAACATTTCATTCTCACGTTTGGGACAATTTTCAGCATTCTAAGAAATGTTTTTCTCTCCTTTCTTTACATCAAAGAGCAGCTAAAATAACCCTCTAGGGTTATTGAAGGAGACCTTAATCTTGAAGTTCAAGGTAAGTAAGTTTAAGTATGTGTTTATCATAGTTTTCTGATGATTAACAAGAGGTTATGTTAGTTATGTTGATGCTGAAGTTGTTGGACAACATATGTTGGGAATGTTGTTGTGTGTTTTCTTGTTAATTAAAAGGATTTTTCTCTTCTTGGTTGGCTGTATTATGAAGTAATACTTATTTGCTTCACATCCTTCATGACTATTTTGATACTGTTATGAGACTATTTTAAGGCTGTTATTATGTATGAATGTGTGGAGAACAATTTGGTTGAAGTTGGAATAGATTTGGAATTGCCGACGTCGAAATGTAGCAAAAAGGTGTAACGTTATGCTATCCATTTGTAGGTTGTGTAAAACTATTATGTGTTCTATTTTGGGGGGGGGCTGTTATGAGGCTATTATGGTAATACAGTAGTCTGTACGTGATGTGTAGATGAGAAGGTGTATTAGAAAATACGATTAGAGGCGGAAAAGTTAAAAGGATACGCTCGGGTTTATAGCTTCGCGCTTGCTGCCCGTGTGTTGTTTATATGTGAAACGGGGTTGCCAAGATGTGTCTATTTGTTGCTAATGCTAGTTTTATTACTTACTATATTGTAGCCAAGCATTTGGAGGAAGGGAAGGTTATTCCGAGGTAATAGCAAGGTCGTACAGCGAGGTATGTAAGGCTATTTGCTTCTGTATTACTTGGCATGAAATCTAGAACTTCCTCGGCATATGAAGGAACTTACCAACTATGACATGAGTACTAACTATGTCTCCACTCTTTCATATGTTCATATGCTTTCATACATAGTAACTTTCATAGCTACATACATACGTGGATACTAAGTTACATGGGTTCTTGTTGCCAAATAAAGTCTATAAGTTGTTTCATCTATAAGTTGTTTTATCTCATACACATTTCATTAATTGTGTAGGGTACTCTTTTCATTGTCATAGTGTCTTGTATAGTTATCTACATGTCAAATGTTGCATATACAGTTCTACAGTTCTAATAATGTGACCACCAAAAGATCATCTCAAAGGTGATTGAAAGATAAAGCATATTGCTTATAGATAGGTGGTAGCCCATGGGGTGGAAGAATCACCTATCTAGGAATGATCCTATCATGGGGGTAGCCCAAGGGGGATAAGGAAGAGCCTAGCCAGGGACGAACCCGATAGAGTTTACCCCTGAATAGTTGGGCATTTTATAGTACATGTTGTGCACAGATTTTAGAGTAAAGATAAAGTGATATAAAGAATGTAATGTACATAATCCCACAGTATAATTAAAGGTGGTCTTTTATCATACATCAATGCATAGTTTCATTTGAGTTGTAATTTCATATACAGTGTTTCCTGCCTTACATATTCAGTACATTATCTCATTGTGATGTCCCTTATGGGGGACCTATATTTCATGCTGTAGTTATAGGTACTAGTAGATCTCCCCAGTAGGAGTACATAATATCCAGCTGTGGTTACCAAGCTCCAGGTTGCTTCGGGGCTTTGCATATCTAGATTTTATATTTTGTATTGTACAGTTAGGCGAGGCGGGGCCTGTCGCGACCCTTACCAGATACTTGTCATTATTTAGAGGCTTATATAGAAAGCGCATAGATACAGGTTGGTTCTCCTGGGCCTTATTGGCAATGGGTGCCGGTCCGTCTTAACAAGATTTGGGGCGTGACAGTTTTACACTAGCAATATACACCCGCCAATTGTTTGATAAAATATCCAATTTAGGGTTCTTGAGTTATTGATGGTCTATTGCATGACTTATGAGTCAAGTACTTTATGGTGATGAAAGGAATGTATATATATGTTTTTAAATCATGTAAAGCACCTATGGTATTGCAAGTGAATTGTTGGGGCTCGTGTTGTTATGTTCTTGGGAATTGTTGATGAGTTATTGAGTCTTTATGCTAAGGTTTATGCTCTTGTGAATTGTGAAACCTAGTAGAAGAGTTATGAACTATTTTATATGCTTTACCCTCTTGTAAAAGGCTAATTTATACATGTAAGGGTTATGATATATGTTGTACACCTTACCTTGGTGTACGTATCAATGCTACTCACTTACTCATATCTACATGAAGGGGTTATGAACTATGTTGTACTCCTTACCCTCGTGTATGATTTGAGGTTATGCAATGTACTCATGTGAAGGGTTTATGAACTATGTTACCTTCCACCCTATGCTACCTTCCACCCTCATATGCTATTCACTATCTCATGTTTACATATAGGGGTTATGAACTATGCTCTCTCTGTACCCTCATGTACTACCCATTACCTACCAGAAGGGATTATGAACTATGCTATATCCCAAACCCTCTAGTACAAGGTATTTGGATGATCTAAGCATGTCACCTTATTATGTTAAGCAAGTTATGTAAGTATGGTTATTTTCAAGCATGTTTTACTTCAAACATCATGCATGCATACCATATTGCTATATGCTCCGTTATTGTCTAATTATGCATTTCGATTGTGTGCCTATCTCTTGTTACATTGCATCCCTTATACTCAATACATTCAAATATACTAATGCATACTCTATGGCTACATGATATCACCATGTAAGAACCAGAGCCCCTATTGATTCTCCTCCTTGTAGCTAGATGGATTTGTTAAAGTTAGCTTTTGGTGAGTGCTCATGTCCGGGGGCAATATCTATCTTCTCTCGTGCTTATGTTTAGACTATATCTTGTATATTTGGATTACCTATTGTCAATACTATGAGGATGAGCCCGGTTGCTTGTCTTGGCCCCTGCTAAGTTCTCTATTTAGAGGTGTTATTGGACAAATATGTAATGATTTTATGAGATTGACTCTCTTGAAGTTCTATGAAATGAAGGTTTCCCCTTTTATCCCTATGCCCTTATTTATATTTTTTTATTGTTGTTTAATTTCTTCCGCAACCAAGGATATGTAATGATATGTTAAGAGGATTGCTTGGGGTTCCTTCGGGGTCCCCGTGCGCCGAGTCACGTCTAGGACCTAGTTTGGGTCATGATATATACCACCCTTTAGCATCTTCAACACAAAAACATCTAAAATATGTCTCCAAACATCTATTAAGAACTTCAGTTTTACCATTGCTCTAGGGATGGTATACTGAAGATAGATTCAACTAAACATCTTGCAATGAAAATAATTCCTTCTAAATGTACTGAGAAAGACAACATCCCCATCATTGGTGATGTTATTGGGCAGCCCATAGAGTCTGACTATGACATCCATGAAAACCTTAGCTATGGACTAAGCTATGTAGGGATGTTTAAGAGGAATGAAATGGTCATACTTGCTAAGTTTGTTAACTACCACCAGTATGACTATATAGCCATGTGAATTTAGTAACTAATCAATGAAATCCATGTTGATTTGAGACCAAACTAAATCGAGGATTGGTATGGGTTAAAAGAGGCCAGGATAAGCTGCCAATCAGCTTACTTCTCTGACAAACATCAAACTTTTGCACATACTCAATAACTTTAAACAATTCAGAGTCAGTGTTGGAAATGGGCAAAGACAAAAGTTCAGCACCAGATATATATGAAAGTACATCAACAACCTTATTTTCAATTCTTGCTTTGTACTCAATGGTATAATCAAAAGGCATTAACTCGTTCAGCTACATAAGTTGGGAGTTGGTGTGAATTGTTTTTCCATAAGAACTTCAAACCCCTTTGATCAGTTCTGATAATGAATTTTTGTCCAAGTAAATACTAAGACCATTTAGAAACTTTATGTATAATAACTTATAATTACCAATCATACACAGACATGGATGCATGTCTTGGTTAAAGGGTTTTGCTAATAAAGATAATAGGATTACCCTACTATATTAGTACAACTCCAATGCCATACTCACTGGCATATGTTTCTACTACAATGGTCTTGTTTTTATCAGGTCATGCCAGAACAAGAATATTAGTTAAAGCTTCCTTCAGTTGTTCAAAAGCATTATAAGCAGCTACTGACCATTTGAAACTATCCTAATTTACAGATTAGTTAATAGTTAATGGTTTACCGATGATGCCAAACCCTTATATGAATCTTTTGTAATAACTAGCTAATTTAATGAAACCTCTTATTACTTGATAGTAGTTGATATTGACCAATTTCAAACAACAAGTATCCTTGCAGGATCAATGGATACCCCTTCCCTAGTAATGAAATGGATCAAATATTCAATTCTATCCACTCTAAAGAAACATTTGCTTTCCTTGTCTAGTAACTGATGTTCCTTCATTGTTTCAAGCATATTTCTTAGGTGAAAATGAAGGTCATAATAAATTGACTATAAATCAAAATAACACAAGAAAAACTAAGATAGACTTCCTCAAAAACTTTTGACACACACTATTTATCAACCCTTGAAAGGTTGCTAGGACATCAAATAATCTAAATGGAATTACCAAATACTCAAAATGCTCTAAGTTTTGAATCCTATTTTTGTTATGTATTTTGTTATCCATCCTTAACTAATGATACCTAACCCTAAGGTCTGCTTTGGAAAAGTTTATTGAACCTCTAAGTTCATCTAAGAGATCTTCTATCAAAGGTATAGGGAATTTGTTCTTAATAGTGTGCTATGATGGAAACATAGGCATCCATTGAGTACAAAGGACCAGGTCCCTAGTCAGAATAATAGTGAATAGAAATAGCTAAAATAGTAAAGCAACAAAGTAAAACAAGACAAGGTATTTTACATGGAAACCTAGTTACTCAAGGGAGGAGAAAACCATGATTTGTACTCATAGGATTTCAACCCAACTCCAGTAATATTCAATGGAGCAAAACTTTGGATTACAACCTCTTGCAACCAAGGAACCTAACTCTAGATCCCTTCCTCCTCATTGTGGCAACTCTACCACAGGTACAAACTAACTAAATAGCTACTCCGTTACCCACTAAATCGACTAACTCTAGGCAATTTCGACCTCTACACTTGCCATAACTAAATCTAGCAATGAAGAGTATAGATCTTGATTAAATATTAGATTCCTTTATAGATTAGGAATCGATTCACAAGATGGGAAATCCATTTCAACACAATGAATTACACAAAGTAAAATACAACTTTGATTTTGCTAAGTGTACTACTTGAGAGCCTCACCAAGAATACTCACTTAATGTGTATAATAACTCTTAGAATTTCTCTTCAAGAAAGGTTGGGTATATATGCACAACATCAACACTATTTGGAGAAATTTTGTTAGCTAGACATTTTCTACAGAGTAGGCTGACACGCACCAACAAATAACAAACTTGAAGGTGCACAATGTACTACTTTTTGGGTGTCACTTTCAGGTTCTTAGCACACGTAGGACTAGGTCCCTCATCTATTCTCAATTCTAATTGTTTGTGAAATCATTAAAACATCATAATATCATTTTTCCTCCTTTTGATAATGATAAACACATAATGTTATCTAGCAATGATTTTTAACAAGTTCAACATTCTTCAGCATATCACATATCAATTAAATTATGTACTAGGTGTCACAACCCAAGCGTAGAGCCTAGATATGACACGGCGAATGGGGATCCCAAAGGAACCCCAAACAAGCCTCTTAACCTATCATTACACGTCATTGGTCACAGAAGCATATAAAAGACATAAAGAGTAAGAATCAGAGAAAAGGGGCTAAGGGGAAAGCTTGCATAACATCATAATCAAGAGAAGAGAGTTAATGCTTATATCATAGATATGTAACACGTCTAACAACACCTCTATTACATAGATAAGAGCGGAGTCCAAGACAAAGCAATCGGGCTCACACTCATAGTCAAAAGTAGAAAATAAAGAAGATTGTCTCAATACATGATAAGAGAAACATAGACTAATGTCCCCAAAATGGAGGACTCACCAACTAGCTTGAGTAGTACCGAACTAGCCATGTGGAGGAGGAGGGTGATCAACTTGGGCTCCAGTTCCTTCATTGTGACATCATGTAGGCAAGAGTATGCGTTAGTACGTTTGAATGTACTAAGTATGTATCATAATAATCCCATAAGAGATAGGCATCATAATCAAAATACATAACAATAGGCAATAGACTTCGATTCCTACATAGTGATATCATGTAGGCAAGAGTATGCATTAGTACGTTTGACTGTACTAAGTATGTAGAATGTACTAAGTATGTAAGATGCAATGGAACAAGAGATAGGCATTATATTTAAAATGCTTAGCAATAGGAAATAAGCATAATATAACAACATAAGAGATAATAGAATCAACTCATAGGATAAATACATAGCTTTGTCTAATAATACCTCTACTACATAGATAATAGTGGGGGGCCAAGACATACAACTGGGCTCACCCTCATAGTCATAAGTATATGATAAAGTAAATAGAATTTTAATACATAATGTGAGAGAATAGTCCTTGTCCTCGGAATGGAGGATTCACCAAAGGCTAACTTGAACAATCCATCTAGACACAAGAAGAATCAGTAGGAGCTCCGGTCCCTACATGGAGATATCATATAAGCAAGAGTATGCGTTAGTACATTTGAATGTACTAAGTATGTGGGATGCAATGCAACAAGAGATAAGCATCATATTTCAAAATACATAACGATAGGCAATAGGCATAATATAGCAATATGATGTGTATGATCAATGCATAAGTAAAACATGCTTAAGTAAATCATGCTTATATAGAATATCATATGGGAAGAAGATACCAAGCTAGCTTGCCAAGGTATAAACCTCTTGGGGTTAGTGATTATAGCACCCATTATGCTTCGGTAAATCATGCTTATATAGAATATCATATGTGAAGATGAGGCCAAGCTAGATTTTCAAGGTATGGACCCCTTGGTAGGTTGGTGATGTTGCCTTCCCATCACCTAGGTGGAGATGCGTATTAACCCTCATTCTAGGTTGGTGATGCTGCCACCCTATCTCCTTTGTGGAGATGAGTATTAACCCTCATTCTAGGTTACCTAGGCTCTTGTCCCCCAAGATCGGGCATGGTCTATGCAACACTTTATATAGGATTCATCATAGCTCTATTGTAATAGCTTATGTTTGCTCTCATCACCCTAGTGGTTGAGTCTTTGACCCCTCAACTAGGCGCTCGAATTGGGAATGGTCTACCACAACACTTTATATAGAACATATATATCATGTACATAAGCTCATTTCATCATCATAATATCAATCATATCATATCTCATGCTTTGGAACTTCAATTCCTCAAGAAACCATAACCGGACATTTTATTAAACACCTTGGGGGTGTGTAATGGGGGTAAAAGAGTATGCAATTTGGAGATGAAATCATGCAGAAAAATCAGTGGTAAAAGCTTTAATCATCACCTTGCAATTCCCCCAAGAAATTCATATCAAAACCCCTCATCAAATCCAACATTAGATCCAAGATTTGAAGCTCAAAACATGCTAAAACAACCATACTTTCATGAACTAAAATCACTATGCAGTAAATTTCTCAATATACAAGACCCACGTGTAAAATCAACTTTAAATCATGTAATGTTAAGTAAAAGAGGGTTTAGGACCATGGGTGAAAGGACCCAATGGTTCAACATCATATACCTTAGCTTTTGTGAAGTTCTTAAAGAAGATTTTAATGGAGATTTGAAGCTTGGGTGAGATCCTTGAAGCAATCCTTGAGATTGGCCTTTAGTTTGGGACTTGAATTTAGGGTTAGAAATGAGTCTAAGTGTTTGGGGAATTATTGGGGAATGTTTTTGGGTGATATGAAGGTGACATAAGGCTAAGTATAGGTGAAAATACATTTGGAAAAACTTAAGTCCAACACTTAGAAAAATTTGGGCGAACTAGGAAAAGACAGTGCAGGAAAATACACCTCTATGCATCGCGGAGAGGTCGCGGACCCTCACTGAAAATTGCACCAAGCAAAATTTCATAATTCAATTCCTTTGTTTTGAATTTGAGGTTAGACCCTTGTTACTGTAATTTGGACCCCCTGAACAAGAATATGAAGTCGAATTTTTTAAATTCCAAATGAAGTTTTAGATATACGTAAAATAAGATTCTGGACACTTCCGAGGCATGTTTTTGGGAACTTTCTAGGGGTCATTTCAGGTGGCATGCCTTGGATTCCAAGTGATAGCTTGCTTGGTCTATAATGATGGTCTCTTCCTACACATGTAATCTATATCCTCAAGTTATATATTTTACAAGCATGTTTTACTACAAGCATTGATCATGCATGCCATATTGTTATTATACTTTCCCATTGCTTATGTTTATGCATTTTGACTAAGTTGCCTATGTTTTTTTTGCATTGCATCCTACATACTTAGTATATTCAAATATACTAAGGCATACTTTATGCTTACATGATGTTACCATGTGGGAACTGGAGCACCTCTTGATCATCCTCCACGTGGCTAGTTTTGGCATCTTGAAGATAAGCTTTTGGTGTGTCCTCAAGTTTGGGGACACTAGCTATGCTACTCTTGCTTATTTCATTTCTCTATGTTGATCTTTGATACTATGTGGGTGAGCTTGGAAAGTGTCTTGACCCCCACTCAATCTATGTTTAGAGGTTTTCTTGGAACAATTGATGTATCTATGTTTTGAGTTTTGACTCTTCTATATCTTATGCTATCAAAGACTTCCCTTAGTTCCGTTCCCCCAACCCCTCATTTTTAATCTCTTGTTGTTGTTTAATTTGATTCCGCGACCAAGAATGTGTGTATGATATGCTAAGAGGCTTATTTGTGGTCCCTTCGGGTTCCTATTTGCTATGTCATGTCTATGTCTTAGGCTTGGATCATGACAGATAAAGAATAAAAGGCTTCTTTGTGGTCCCTTTAGGTTCTTGTTTGCTATGTATATTTATGTCTTAGGCTTGGGTCATGACAGATAAAGATTAAAATAGGTAAAGTACTACTATAGTATCCTATTACTATTAAATTACTGATATTTAGTATTTACGAAGGAGTAAAATAGTGAATTATTATATTCTTATTGGGTTATCGGTTTATTTAATAACCCAATAGTAAGAACTGATATCGAACTGATAACGCAATAATTTTTTTCAGAACCATTAAAAATCTGATAACCTAATAACCCAATAACAATAAACCAATAATGTTTTATTGGTTTAATTTATTGGCCGATTTGATGTTTGCACACCTCTAGTCATAATGAGCAATAACGACATATCCACTTATACCCTATCATCACCTCGACAAGTCACGGAGAGATTGTTTCTATTTAAGTTGTGAAACAAAAGGAAAAGACAATTTTAAAGACTTTTCTTCTGGTTTAACTTCCTATTATTCACCTCCAATTTATAGTCTTACGCTAATTCCTCTTATTTTAATTCTTTGTTTCCAATTCTTATTGAATAAGTATAAAATACTATGATATGACTAATTTTTCCTTTCCTTTAGATTTTTATCCCTTTTTAGGAATAATTCAGAGAGTTCTCTAAAGTTTTATTCAATAAGTTTACAATATCACAATTATCTCCCTCATTCTAATCTTTTTGCAACATTACTATTAAGATATTTATTCTAAATATAAAAAAGACCAAAGTTGAAAAATTTAACCTTAATTATCTTTATTTAACAAATGCACTTTAAGAATGAAAATCTAAATTCATCATCGGAAGGCCTTCCATT
>DF357856.1:38319-70768 GCA_000787875.1 Solanum virginianum | reverse complement strand
ACAAAACCCTCAAGCCCATCTGGTAGTGACAATATAGGAGCAGACACAAGTTTATCTTTCATTGTTTTGAAGCTCTTCTCACATTCATCGGTCCACACAAATTTAACATTCTTTTGAGTCAATTTTGTCATAGGGGAAGCAATGGAGAGAACCCATTCACAAACCTTCTATAGTAACCCGCAAGGCCTAAGACACACCTAATATCCAACGGAGTTAATGGTCTAGGCCAATTCCTAATCATATCGGTCTTCTTAGGATCCACCTTAATACCATCCCCTGACACCACATGACCCAAGAATGCAATCTCCTTCAACAGAAATTCATACTTTTCATATTTAGCATACGATTTCTCCTCCCTCAATATTTGCAACACTATCCTCAAATAACCCATATGCTCCTCCCTACTATGTGAATAGATGAAAATATCATCAATGAAGTCCACCACAAAGGAATCAGGGTAGGACTTAAAGACCCTATTCATTAGGTCCATGAATATAGCTGGTGCATTAGTCAACCCAAAAGATATCACCACAAATTCATAATGCCCATTTCTAGTTCGAAAGACCATCTTGGGAATATCACACTCTCTCACCCTCACTTGATGGTAACCGGACTGCAACTCAAGCTTAGAGAAAAACCTAGCCACTTGCAATTGGTTAAACAAGTCATCAAATTTCGAAAGAGGATATCTATTCTTTATAGTGACATTATTGAGTTGCCGGTAGTCAATGCATATTCTAAGTGACCTATCTTTCTTCTTTACAAACAACACCGGTGCACCCCAAGGTAATTAGCTAGGTCTAATAAATGCCTTCTCTAACAAATCTTTCAATTGCTCTGTTAACTCCTTCAACTCTATCGGGGATATATGGTAAGGGAGAATGGAGATAGGTTGAGTATTGGGAAGGAGATCTATGCCAAAATCTATCTCCCTTTTGGGGCAAGATACATACCCCTTACGAATGGAGATAGGTTGAGTATTGGGAAGGAGATCTATGCCAAAATCTATCTCCCTTTTGGGAGGGGCACCAGGAAGGTTATTTGGGAAGATATCAAGAAACTCATTTACAACCAAAACCGACTCAATAGAATGGACCTTGGACTCCACATCTTTAACCCTCACAAGATGATACAAACATCCCTTGGAAATCAACTTATGGGCTTTAATGCATGAGATGAACCTATACCTTACCACCACATAATGACTTTTCCACTCAAGAACAGGTTTATTTGGGAATTGAAACTTGACCCTACTGGTCCTACAATCAATAGTAGCATAGTATTCATGCAACCAATTTATCTCAAGAATAACATCAAAATCAACCATATCTAATTCAACAAGATCACAAGGTAAGATTTTATGCAAGATACAAACCAAAAAATTTCTATACACCCTCCTAGCAATAATAGATACACTAATAGGAGTAGACACCTCATACGACTCATGCAACAACTCTGACTTAACATGGAACTTTTTAGCAATAAAGGGTGTAACAAAAGAAAGGGTGGCAACTGGATCAATCAAAGCATATACATCAACATAAAAAATTTTCAACATGCCGGTAACAATATCGGGAACTCACCAACCCTTGTCTCCCATGTAGAGCATAATACTGATTGTATCTTGGGGCACCACCTTGAGGACCACCTCTACCCAAGGAACCATATTTGCACCCCGAACTTTGCCATAATTTCTTGGACAATCTATCATCTTGTGACTAAGCTCCCCACATTCAAAGCATGCCTTAGAACCCCTCAAACATGGGCCCCTATGATTCTTTCTGCATCTAGGTCACACATCATTAGGAGCCATTCCACCCACATCTTGAGGCCTAGGGAAGTCATTGGCAAACCCCCTATTAGTAGCATGGGGAGGCCCTTGGCCTTGATGAAATCTAGCACCCTTTCGAAACCTACTCTCAAAATGGTCCCTCTTGGCCTCATGACCCTTCCTCTTCTCCAACTATTCTTTCTCCATTTGTTCAGCATAAGTCATCAACTGAAATAAGTCCATGTCACCAATTAGAAAGGTAAATTGACATTCTTCACTCACCAAGTCAAAGACCCCCATCATAAATGTATTCATCCTTGATCTAGAATCCGCCACCAAGTGAGGAGCATACTTTGAAAGTTTATTGAACTTCAGAGCATACTCCCTCACACTCATAGCACCTTGCCTCAAATTCATGAATTCTGCCAACTTAGCTTCACTAAGCTCAAGACAGAAGAACCGATTAAAGAAAGTCAATTTGAACTCCTCCAAAGCACCACATGACCATTCCCCTTCTCCCCGTTCCATTGATCATACCATATTTGAGCTACCCCTTTGAGTTGGTACGCTGCTAACTCTGCCTATTCATTCGGCCCAACACTCATGATATTCAATATTTTGTTGACCTCATCAATGAACTATTATGGATCTTCATCCACCTTTGACCCATGGAAAATCGGAGGATTTATCCTCATAAAGTCTCTTACCCTAGCTCCGGGAGTAGTAGAATAAGGGACTTGGGCCCCTTGTTGGACTTGGTTGGCCACCACATGGGCAAGCATAGTAAGAGCATCCCGGAGCTCACCATTAGGCATGAGGGGCTTGGGCCCCTTGGTTGACTTGGTTGGCCACAACTTGGGCAAGCATAGTAAGAGCATCCCGGAGCTCACCATTAGTAGGTTGCTCCTCAGGAGTTTGGGCTCATCTTCCTCTAGTGTTTGGCATGATCTAGCATACCAAAGAACAATCATTAGGGAAAATACTTACCATAACTCTATAGCAAGACTTAGAACATGAAGAAGGGAAACATTTTCTAAAACACCTCATAGCCTCCTACTCATAGTCATGGTGCGCTTCATAACTATGAATAAGACTCTAGTCAATGCGGTGTGTTGGAATTTGAGTATCTAACAACCTAGTACTTTGATACCATGTTTATCATGACCCAAGCCTAGGGCCTAGACGTGACACGGCGAATGGAGAACCTGAAGAAACCCCAATCAAGCCTCTCAAGTTGTCATTATATATCATCGATCACGAAAGCATGTAAAAGACATAAAATAAGATTAAAGGGGAAAGAGGCTAAGGGATAGCTTGCAAAACAACATCAATAAGGGACAAGGAGTCATAACTCATACCATAAATACATAACTTGTCTAACAAACACCTTTAGATACATAGATAGAGCGGGGGCCAAGACAAAGTAACCGGCCTCACACTAATAGTCAAAATAGAACATAAAGTAGAATGTCTCAATATAAAGGAAGAGAATCAAAGACTAAGGTACCTAAAATAAAGGACTCATAAATTAGCTAGAATAGCACCGCACTAGCCATGTGTAGGAGGATGGTCAACTTGGGCTCCGATTCCTATATGGTGATATCATGTGTGCAAGCGTATGCGTTAGTATGTTTGAATGTACTAAGTATATGGGATGAAATTCAACAATAGATAGAAATCATACTCAAAATACATACATAAGACAATAGGCATGGTATAACAATATTACATGTATGATCAATACGTAAGTAAAACCTGCTTAAGTAGGTCATGCCCATGTTGGATATCATATATGCAGAAGAGACCAAGCTAGAATCCTAACTTTGGTTGGGAGATACCATTCACACCTGGACAGCCTGGTGGCAAGATACATACCCCTTACATGGTTGATGCCATTCACACCTGGATACCCTGGTGGCAAGGTACATACCTCTCACATGGTTGATGCCATTCATATCTAAACACCCTGGTGGCAAGGTACACACCCCTTATATGGTTGATGCTATTCACACTTGGACACCTTGGTGGCAAGGTACATACCCCTCACATGGTTATCCGAGCTCCTATACTCCCCGAACCTGGCATGGTCTAATGCAACACATTATATAGAATATATATATCATGTACATAAACTTATTTCATCATCATATAGTTAATCAGTTCATATCTCATGCTTTAGACTGACATTTCCACAAAAAACCCTACTCTAACATTTTATTAAATACTTTGGGGGGTATTAATGGGGGTAAAAGACCATGAAATTTGGAGATGAAATCATGCAAGAAAATCTATAGTAAAAACATCAATCAATGCCTTGGAACACCCCCAAGACATTCACATTAAAACCCCTCATAAAATCCAATATTAGATCCAAGCTTTAGAGCTCAAAAGATGCTAAAACAACTATAGTTTCATGAACTAAAACCATAGTGCAGTAAAATTGTCAATATACAAGACCCACATATAAAATCAACTTTTTAAATCATGCAATATTAGTAAAAAGGAGGCTTAGGCACCGTGAGTGAAAGGATCCAATGGTTCAACACCACATACCTTAGCTTTGGAGAAGTTCTTGGTGAAGATTGAAAATAAAAGCTTGAAGCTTGAAGGTAATCCTTAGCTTGGTATAAGGGTTTTGTGGCTTGAATTTTGGAGTGAAAATATGGCTAAGTGTTTTGGTGAGTATTGGGAAATGTTTAGGATGGTATATGGGTGAAATAAGGCTAAGTAAAGGTAAAAACATGTTTGAAAACACTTAGGCCCAAGACTTAAAAGTCTTAGATCGAGACAACAAAACTGGGCAAAATTAACACTGCTTAGTAACAGAGATGCATTGCGAACTGCCTCTGGAATTTGAAATTTTAAAAAAACTAAATTTTGCTACGGTTGCTCTAAAATCTGGGTTAGACCCTTTCCCAACTAATTTTGACCCCCTGATCACAAATATAAAGTCAGATTTTTGAAAAAATAAATGGATTTTAACATATATGGAAATTAAAATTCTAGGCATTGCAAGACACATTTTTGGATACTTTTTGGGGTCATTTCAATTGAAAACTACTCTTTTCTACCATTGAGAATTTCTAATGGCCTCCAACCATCAGTTACATCCTTCTCCTCTTCTGGCTTATGAACTATCTTTATCGTCCCCTTTTGAGTCTTCTTTTGCTCAGATACCAAAAGGTATAATTTCATTGTATCTTCTAAATCTTTCTTCTTCCCCATCTTTCGTGATTGTTTGTCACGCCCTGAGAGGGTACCCTTGGCGTGGCTAAAACTTGGTGAACCATTACTGATTCCCCAATAGAACTACATGACCTCATCATCACATCAATTCAATAGCAGAAGAAGAACTCAGATATAAGGCATTGTATAAATAAAATATAACTCTACTGTATTATAAGTTCCAATAAAATAAGTTTAGAATACAAAATACTCAACAAAATCCTCTACTCAGTGTCTATGAAGCCTCTACTCAACAATCGAAATGGTGTCATCACAGGCTATGAACACCCCAAATCAACGAAAGAAAAGTACTAGATCAATAAAGAAGATTGAAGGGCTCCTCTAGAAAGCTAGGAGGGCTCACTAATTCTAGAAGTATACTGATCTGAACCTTAAGAATGTGTGGGTTGAAGTCCTCTATCACCTATATCTGCATCATAAAATGATACAGGCCTAAATAGATGTTAGTATATTAAATATACTGGTATGTAAAATAGCTCAAGACAATAAAACTTAGCTCACTTATCTTGACTCAACAACTCATACTCAACTCAGTACATGCAAGTTTTGAAGTAAATCATGTTTTTAAAAGTATACTCAGTGAAAATATACTCAATTTAAAATATCATGCTCAATCAATGTTGCTCAGGAGTTTTTCTTAACCGACATCCATATCCCATCACCCTTAGATTGGGTGATGCACAAGGAAGGCAGCATCTTTTCCATGCCCATCCTAAATGTGCCACGGGAAAGGATGCTCAACTCTCTCTTGGATCTATAATAAATGTCCAGTTATGGGAGAAGAGTCGTGAGAATAGGTCATATGATTATCCCATGCTGGCAATGTAATTCTGTGCATTAAAGTAGATGTTTACTCGCTCCCCCTTGTTGCTAAATACTCCTCCCAAGACTAAAATATGCTCAACTCATCAATCAACTCAATCCTCAGTACTTAATCAATTAATTCAAATCTCAATATCACTGAGTCATCTCATCTCAACACATCTCATGTTACTCATCAATTCATCCAATCAATGTAAACCATCAAACTCAACTCTGACTGAAATAGTCATTTGGACTCACTCAATTTAACTCATCATGCAATGCAAGTAAGATAATCATATAAAAGTGATGTATGTGACTCACTCAAACAGTCATTTGGACTCACTCAATTTGACACATCATTCAATGCAAGCAAGATAATCATATATAGTGATATATGTGACTCAATGCAACATGCTTTTCATACTTCGTCATACTCAATTTACTCAACTCAAATACTCAATTAACTTAACTCAAATACTCAATGATATGCATAGAATTTCATAAATATCATGCAAATTAGGGTTCATGCTATCGAGTATAAAATGTTACCTCAAATTCATATAGAAATTATATAATGCAATAAGTACCTCATAAATTATCAGGAGGGTTCATAATAAATGAAAAAACTCAATATTTGAAAGATAGATTTTTCTGAATCTCAACTCTTTTCCTAATCTTGCCTCAAGAAGAATAAAGGGGCTGTGAAGAACATGATTCCATACTTTAGTAAGCCTTACATACTTAGAAAGGAAATGATAATTGAACCACAATTGATCCTCGCACTTGAATTGGAAACCCTAGCTTCGTCTCTCTTCTCTAGTGCTCTCAAGAAATTCTAAGTGTGAAGAATAATGAATGATACACCTAGGTCTTGTTTTAAGGCTTTATTCAAGCCTAAAATAACCAAGGATTTATTTAAATAGGAATCGAAATGGACAAAAAAACCTCTCATTAAAACTGTCATCTGAGTCTATAAGACCCTATTTACGAGTCG
Organism: Solanum virginianum; assembly: GCA_000787875.1. Classification (NCBI taxonomy): domain Eukaryota; kingdom Viridiplantae; phylum Streptophyta; class Magnoliopsida; order Solanales; family Solanaceae; genus Solanum; species Solanum virginianum. Next base: position 63,953 of record DF357856.1, on the reverse strand, counting down.
TAGACCTTTCTATGAGCTATAGATCACTCATAATAAACTAGGTGTTTGATAATCTAAGTTACTAGAAATTAGCGTGAAACCCCTCTCTACGATCTATGAAACATTCTACGGGTCGTAAACTCTTCTGTAAATAGGGGGTCCTGAAACTTGAGTTACTGGAATTTATCATGAAATCTCCTCTCGTGAAATACTCTACGGGTTGTATACCATTTCATATATAGGCCTCAGACATAAAAAATTTTACCAAGTCATCTAGGGTTTAATGAGACCCATTTTACGAGTCGTAAACCTGTCTATGAGTCGTAAGTGGCTCTCGTGAACTTTTCTCTTCATCTTTTCTCAGCAACCTCTGCACATTCACTCCAGATTAAGAAGAAGGAATTAGGGGGTGTTACATTGTTGACATTTTTTGTACTTTGCAGGTTGATGAGTGGTGAATTTACACTCATTTATGACTTTATTTCTTATGATTTTGTATTGTTAATCTAATAAATTAAGACTAATTATGCTTTGAATGGTGTACATTTTGAGGAATTTATGCTTTATATGGATATTTTCTAGAGAAAAAGAAGCTGGGAGCTGATTTGGAGCAAAAAAGAGCTTAAAAGGAAGAAACAGTACCTAACATACTTTTGTGCTCCGTAAACACGTTCCTCTAAGCTGCAAACGCTTAACACTAGGTTATTATATAGTGCGAATGTGCGTTGACTAGGTGTGTAGATGGAATACCAAGAAGTTAGCCACCATGAATGCGGAGAGGACTAGCACAGATGTGAATGTTTAACTTAGATTGACCTCTATTAACAGTCAACCCTCCATAAACGCAGAGTATTAATGTCATAAATGCTTAGGCAATTTCTGGTATTCACAATTTTGATCCTAAATTCATAACACACTTATTCTCAGCCTTGGAAACCACCATTCATTATCTTGGTTGATTGGTCATGACAATTTTGAAGGAAGAACACACCTTTGGATAGCAATTTAGCTTTGGGTGAGGATTAAAGGGAAAGTTTTCTATAATTTCTTGTGAGTATTGAAGAGTGTGAGCTTCCATTGTAATCTCTCAGTCACTCTTACTTTCCACGCTTTTTATTTCATATATTGTAGATGTAATAAGATTTGAATTTGAATTTGTATATGGGTATTGATTTAAGCTCTTATTTTTACTCCTAGTTGAATATATTCTTTCAAATCAAGTGGGTTTCACCCTTAATTGCTTCAATTGTACTTAATTGAGTATGTGTTTATGCTTACCTTCATGTAATATTATTGATTTGAGGTCGCGAACTTGAATTTGTCTTGGATCTCTGGTTTTTACCAATATCCTTAAGTAATTGAAGTGGAGGGTTTGCATGGTAGTCATAGGTTTATGACCATTTGATTGAATTCCTAATAAGGATTCAATCGACTAAGATTTTAGAAAGGTTTTCTAATCAATTGTAAAGGTCCCAATAAGGTCCTAATATGATTTGACATATGAAGCCTTAGTTGGTTTATATGGAACAATACTCTCATTTGATATGAGATTGTAGTACAAGGAACCTAGCCTACCTATAGGATTATATGATGCTATATGTAATGGATCATTCGGGTTCTAATTTATTTCCTATTTCCCCATATCCTTTGATCCCTTGCTTGACATATCTTTGTTTGGTTCCTTATTTTTAGTTGGTAGCTTAATTTCTCATTTTATTAATAATTGTTGTATTTGTTGTTCTAATTGATATTAGTATCTTATAGTCCTTGGTCATTTCAATCGCCCTCACGTTGTTCCTTGTAGTATTCGACCCTGACTCTCAGTTGGGTAATTATGCTGATGACGACCACAATACTTCTTATTGACTTTTAGGCATGATTTAAGTGACACCAAAAATGGCATCATTTCTAGGGAACGATTGACATATTAAGTTGATTTAGGACATGTAGTTTACAAGTTTTGATTCAACTTGTGAATATTTGTTTGGTCATTTTGTGTTTTTGTTATATGGCTACTTGTGATAAGATCTTGCTTAGTGGTTGTGAGCCCTATATCTACAACCCTTGTCCCCAATGTGGAAGACTTCATGGTGAGCAAACTTGTGTTGATAATGGAGAGATTGGTGTTGTGAGTCAAGCCTGGCTCATGGACTTGTCTCAAAGACTTGCAAAAGTGGTGTTAAAAGGCCAATTGCTCAACATAAGGGATGAATTCCAATAATTGGTCACTGCTAGATGTCATAGGATGTGATGTACTGTCAAAATATAGCACATTTGATGCTAACTTAGGATTTTGTGTGTTCTCAATACGACATTTATGATTATGTGATTTTGGTGTTTAGTTTGCAAGAAAGCAGGTTGGCATGACTTTAGGGCTAAATTGCAGAAAATTTCTGGTTTTTGATGGTTTATGGGACCCTCTATGAGTCTTAGAGCATTCTATGAGTCATAGAATGGGTCTCATGAATATTTTAAATGAAAGATGAGATCTGAGGTTCAGCCATACGAGATCTCTATACTAGTCAGATATCATTCTACAAGTCATATATGGAGGTTTCGTGAAGAATTCCAATGAAAGACAACGTGATGTAGATGAAGACTACAAGAGAGCAATATGAGCCATGAATTAGTGTACGACTCATTAAGTGGATTCGCAAAAGTGAAGTCCAAGATCTCAAGATCTAATTATAAGACCCCAATTAGGACTCGTAAATCACTTTACTAGTCATAAGGACCTTTCATAGAAAGTTGCCGATCAGTTTTTCTATTTTTAAGGCTTAGTTGTAATTACTATAAATAGTACTTTTTAGGTTATTTTTGAAGAGAGTACAATAGAGAATGACATTAGAGACCTCAATTTTGGAGGAGAAGACACTTTTGCATTAATTTGATCTTACATCTTGTGATTCTCATTCAAAATTGGATTTTCTTGATTCTCTATTTAATTGGGTAAGTGTTTAATTATGTTTTCTCAATTCATAATTTGTTCATTTACCCATAGCATGAGTAGCTAAATCCACAACTAGGGTTGTGGGAGCCATGAAGATCTAACACAGTAGACCTAGATATTTTGCAATTCTTTGATTGGGTATTTGCATGTATTAATCGATTCTCTTCATTTCACATGATTTCTAGTGGTGGCCAATATTAGAACTTGCCTAGTGTTACCTTCCCGATCCAGGTGGTAGTGAATAGGAAAAGAGATTGATTAACTGGATTTGATGATACGTTCTCATCTAATCAACCGAACTAGAGCAAGGGGAGGTTGATTGGGACTATAGGTAATTGTTAGTATTGCATACTCTGGAGATGGGCCAAGTGACATAGTAAAATTCACTCTCACATAAACTAAAGGGCTTGGTGAAGTTAAATTTCTGTCCTGCATGCTACACACTTGATTTGAATTGGTTTATCCGGGGATACTAAGTTGGAGAATCATGGGGAACACAATACTCTAGTTGCTCTCTATTATTGAGTGTCTCTTGTGGTAGTTATTTAGTTTATTTTCTTGTTGAATATTTCAAATCACCCCCCCTTTCGGGGAATTGAGTTGATTAATTACTTGTATAGCTTATTGATGAATTTCCTTTAAATCTACGTATTTCCTTGGGTTCAACCCTAACCTTGGTTAGGTTTTATATATTGACAATGGCTGCTTTATCCTCTAAAAGGAGGTGTAATGTAGACGATCTACGTATTTCCTTGGGTTCAACCCTAACCTTGGTTAGGTTTTATATATTGACAATGGCTGCTTTATCCTCTAAAAGGAGGGGTAATGTAGACGATATCAAAGATTTTGGTGCCGTTGCTGGGGAATACAACTAGACTTATGTTGATTCATTAAAGTAATTTGAGTGTTAATCCTTAGTTCCCTTTATTTTACTTTTGTTTTTGTTTTTGTTTCTTTGTAGTGTATACAAAAGTAGTGTATGCCCAACACTTAGAGTCAAGGGAATCCCTTAACTCCACTTGATCCAGAGATCCAAAGAATCACTAGAATAATGGCCCAAGAGAATATCAACAAAATGGCCAATACAAATTTGAACCGAAATGATGGGAATTATAATCCACCTCCGTTGGGGAACATTCCATAACCTCAGGAGTTTGACACCAATGCTTACCAATAGAATCAATATAGGTTAAACCCCATGGCTATGGACGTGACTGGGACTATTGTGTTGCCACCACTATCGGTTGACACAAAGTTCATAGTTTCTAGTAGGTTACTTCAGATGCTACAGAACCATAGGCTATTTGCGGGCTTACCATCAGAGGATCCACATAGCCACTTGCACAATGTTTCATTTGTTTGTAAGAGTGTGATGGGGACACATAATCTGTCTATAGATGCTATGGGAATTCATGTTTTCCCATTGTCTTTTATGGGTAATGTTGCATTATGACTATCTGACCTCCCATAGAGTTCAATCACTAGTTGGGCAGATTTCCAGAAAGCCTTTTTGGAGAGGTATTTCCCTAGATAAAAGAAGCTAAAATTGAAGGATTATGTCAACAATTTTGAGCAACTTCTTGGTTATTCGATAGGTACTACTTAGGAGCGGTTTACTAAGTATTTGAGGAGCATTCTTAACTTCAAGCAACTTCCTGGTGATTCAATAAACATTACTTGGGAGTAGTTCACTAAATGTCTGAGGAGCATCCCTGAATACAAGAAAGTTAATGACGCGTTGGTGGAGATCTTCTACCATGCCTTTGATGAGAATAGTCAGGCTTGTGCTGACACTATTATAGGAGGTATGTTTCTAGATCAACCATTTGCAAGAATTGCAGAGCATATGGAGCAAGTGGTCAAGATGAATCATGCATGGGGACAACAAGATAGGGCTTCTATAAGGAGTTCATGTGCTATCAATATTGGTTAAAAGCAAGCCAAGATCAATGAAGAGATTATGCAACAACTTGCTCAACTTCGCATAAGCATGGATGTAGTGATCAAGAAAAATCAAGAAAGAGCAAAAGTGGTAGTTCACCAACCTACGTGCACCAATGTACGAGGAGCCTTATTTTGAGGAGTATGCTTGTTTTGTGATGATCAGAGAGGGTTTTCGGACCAACACCCAAGGGTACAATCAGGACTATTAGCACCAAGGTTAAGGAAACTAAGGACTGAACTATGGTATAGATGGAGCTTATAGAGACAACCGAGGTGTTTATTTTGATAGAAACAAGGTTCCTGAAGAAGATTATGATAGAAGAGATGGTCTTAAAATAGGTCCATATATGCCTCCATATAACCGAGACACAAGTGCAAGCAATTCTAGAATTGAGGAGTGACGTCGCTCAAACAATACCTCTCACTTTGAGGATAAAGTGATCATCAATAGTGAAAACCTAACCGACATTAGGGTAGAATCCCAAGGGGATATGGGGCTTTGCCACTATGATTCGCTAACAATCAATTCAAATATCAAACAAGTCAATTCTCTAGGAAAAGGGGGGGGGTTTACAATAATCAATGGAAAATTAAACTAAATTACTAAAATGGAGAGACAATCAAATTGGAGAGAAACTTGGGAAATTGTGTTCCCATGATTCACCAACTCAAACACCCCGGAATATACAACTTAAATTAGGACATTGCATATTGGATGGTAAATTAAGTTCTTCTAACCCTTGAGCAAAGGCGAAGGTCAAATTTTACTATGGCGCTTGATTGGCTACTATAGTGTGACAAACTAATCGTTACCCATTGTCCTAGTCAATCTTTCCTTGGAGGGGTTTTGTTGATTAGACAAGAATGCATCAATCGAATTCTGTTACCCATTTCTTTTTCTTATTCATCACTAGCTTGATTGAGATCATGACACTAGTCGGGGTTCAGTATTGGCTATGATCAAACAACAAGTAAAATGAAGGAAAATGGATAATACATTCAAAGACCCAACTCAAGAAGTGAAAAAAATCTGAGTTTCCTAAGTTAGCTACTCATGGTTCCTACAACCCCAAGTTGTAGTGCTTAGCCACTCATGGCTTGGGCAAACAAATCAACAATGAATAAAGCAAACATGGAATATTTCTTAACAAGAGAAATGAAGAATAATAAAACCCACTTTGCAATTAGAATCACAAGCTTGAATAATGAAGTTAACCCACAAGTGAATCTAATCTCCAAAGATAAACCCTAAAATATTATACTCTTAAGCCTCTCTAAAAATCTGTATACAATGAATAATGGATGAATTGCGACCCTAAAACTCTAAAATATACTATTTATAGTATTTACAAAAAGTTACTTAAAATAATTAAAAAATTTGATCGATAGTTGCTACGACATGCAGTTATGATTCGTTGGGTGTCTTACGAGTCGTAGTCGGGCTTTCATTGTTAGCATTTGATATTTTAGACTTCCCTACTATAATATGCCTCTACAAGTCATAGTTTGGTCTATGACTTGTAATGCCTTCTCATAGTCCACTCTTGCATTTCTTGGTTTAATTTTGATCAACACTGTTAATCGCTACAAGTCCTCCCTTTACGAGTCATAAAAAGGACTATGACTTGTACTTTGAGCTCGTATGCCTGAACTTCAAATTTTCAAATTTTGGTTTTGAACACTGTTAACTAATACGAGACACCTCTATGACTTGTAGCTTAGGCTATGACTCATAGTGGAGTCCGTAGGTCTTGAAAATCAAGAAAATCTATAATGTATGAGACTGCCTCTATGACTGATAGCTTAGGCTACGACTCATAGTGGTATTAGTAGGTCCTGAAAATTAGCAAAAATTGCAACTTTTCCCAAAATCAAGCCAACCTGTATTTTCTGCAAAAACAAACACAAAAACACATAAAAAAAGTCACATTGAGAACATGCAAAACCCCATGTTTTTTAGGCATCTAATGTGCTATAGTTTGTCAACTCATCAGCACCCTCAACTTAGAATTGTTACTTGTTCCCAAGCGATGACTCAATCTAGATAGATAATAAAGCAATATATAACACTTAACTCAATAACATATACCATACTCAAATTCAACTCAAGTACCCTTTGCAACTTTTCCAAAACCTAATCATGTAGCTAATAAGAAAATAACAACATATTGATACATTTGACTATCCAACTATTTGAAATTAAGGAGTATCAACAATTCACATTCACTGAACAAGTCGAATACTAACCATGCAATGCAAATGCCCTCATAGAAAAGAAGTCCCTTTTTAATACTCAATATGCTTTCAAAAGTTTCTTGTGGGACTGTGCAAACATACTCACTCTCACAAATAAGATTCACGCATGATGACCAAACCATAGGCTTGACCATATATTATTAACTTCGACTATTGACTAATTTGATTAGGATCACTTTAAGACTTTATAGGTTTGTAACGTAGGCTCATGGGGCTTTGGTATGACATTTTGGATAATTAGTGACTAAGGGCCAACCTCAAACCATGGATTTCACCATTTTCACCTTAACAACTTAACCATTCTCATCTTGTTCTCCCCTTTTTCTTCATTTTCAAGCTTTTCCGGGTATTTTCTCTTTATTTTTCAGCTTGTGCCTTATTTTCAAACTCATTTTGCTTTTTCAACTCATTCTAAGGCATCTTTTTTCTCTTCTTCTCTTAACCTAGTTCATGAATTTCTACTCTTTCTTTTATTCCCAACTTACTACCTCATTTTTACTATTATACCACAACATAGGTCACCCTCTACTTAGGCTTTAAGCCTGAGGTGAAGTACACAATATTCGATTCCCAAAACAGGGACACTTTTTGTAGCCACCCTCAACTTAGGCTTTTTGCCTCAATCAAGGTTCATAATGTTCAAGGATAAACAGGGCCAATATCAAGGTATTTCACTAGATAATGTTAGGCTAGTTAAGTATTAAGAAAGAAAAGGGTACATGTCAGGATCAAACATATGAAACAAGGGATAAACTCTTTCATTTGGTTGGTTATTTAGGTAAAAGTAAACTAAATTAAAGAACAAGGGCCTAAGATCCCTTCCTAATCCCTATAATCTCCAATCCAACTCAAAGTAACAGGGCAAGTTCTGAATCAGTACATAATACATGAGTACAACAAAATTAGCTCACACGCACATGACAGTGCACACATAGCCAACAAAGACTCATGGATCATGCTTCAAGCATCAACTTGCCTTCTCTTAATTAGACTAAACATTGCCAAGCCAATCAAACATGCATAATTGCAAAATAACTACTAATTAACAAAAATTTTCATGGGTACCAATTTTTCAAACTACTTCATAAATCATCAAAACAAGATATATGCCAAAAAGTCTAACTACCATATACTACAAATATTATCTACAACTCCTAAATATGCAGTTCAACAGAAAATAAAATATTCACAAGGTAAAAGAACACAAACAAGAAAACTTCGGGATCAAAAATTGGGATAGCTATGGACTAAAAGACACTCAGACTTCACCCTAGTCCATAGCTACCAACACCCAACCAAAAATAATGTACTTAGTCCTCAATGTATAGTACAAAATGAAATCAGAATAAGGGGTTTATTGTAAAAAAATATCATGGTTCCTAGGGATCGATCTCTGGCTGCTCCAATGCCCTTCAAAAGATCAAGCTCCTGGGCTCATCTCTACTCTTCCTCTTCTCTTCAAGTCCTAAAGACAAACCCAAACGCATCCTTATCCAGCTCCTTATTACCCTCGTAGGTCTTCTCGAGCACCGGCTGCTCCTCAACATCATCAGCCTCGATGGATCTCTTATTGGGAGCACACAGTAGGGGATCCTCCGTCTTAAATATATCAAAGAGTAGCTCATCTATAGATGTAGGCTCAAGAACTATGATTAGAGCCGCAAATGATTTTATCAATTCAGCCTTGAACATTGTCAACTCCTCACGAAAGGCTGACAGGTCTGCTGACTAGGCCTTGGCTAATCTCCTCTTTTCTCACGCTTTGTAGGCATCCACACAGGCATCCACCATAGAAATGCACTGATCAACTGTAGAATTAGTGAATGCCTTGCATCGATCCTCTGATACCTCAACGGTCTGCTAGACACATGGCTTAATCTGCTGTATAAGTCGAGACAACTGAGCCTTGTTCCATGATAATCTCTGTACCATATCCTAAAAAGCAATAGTAGACATAATAAGGATGTTTTCTCTAGTATAGGTGCAACTATGGTGGGATGTCTCTCAATGTTGACTGTCGCAGGCTGCTGTGGTCCTTCATCAGTAGTAGTAGTTGGAATAGTACTAGCGATAGCCGTCGAACCCTTGGCCTATGGCTCTAGCATAAATGTATTGGGCATGGGAGGCTGTGCTTGCTGAAGTGCCATGGGGTTCTCATCATCCTTTATCAAGATGGGGTCAATAGTGTGGAGGGCCACGACCATGTGATCTATGCGAAACGATACCTCCACATTTGTCTCTATGCATAGTCTATAGGTCAGCACTAGGAATAGCATGTATATGGTCCTCTTGAGCCTCGACTCATGTATCTACTTTACTATGAGTCATGCTCAGTCAATGTCGAAGCCAGTTAATATGTTGTCCACGAGAACAACTCCCTCCAATGTAAGAACACTATCCGTGAAAGTGGGTCGGATGCGAGAGCTGATAATAACCCACCAAAACTTGGTGAGAAAGGAGACGGAGGACTTCACTATTAACTCTAAATGTGTCTTTACCCATGTAGGCTCTGAACCACACTCAGTGATCTGACTACCAACCCATCTTAGAAGCTTAGTCTGCTGGTCCACACTCTTGGAAATAGCAACTTGTCTAATCTTCCTAATTTGTCAATCAAACTCAGTTGTAGAAGGTAGTGCTAGGTACATGGGACCGAACTGTATGTAATAGATCATCTTGATTGATATGTCAACCCGCAGACCTCTAACCAATACCCCACGCAATCTGGGCTCCACGAGAGGTTTCATCTTCTAGTTGTTGTATAAGTTGCATAAAATTCTCATACTATAAGCAGGGAATACTTGCCTAGCTTATCCGTCAACCACCTGAGCCCATGTTGTCTCATGTCATCCTCTAATCCAGGGACATGGCTTAGTCCTGTGTCAATAAGTCGGGGCTTGTCATAGAATGATCATATTGGTTTCTCTTGCCCCTTTGGCTCTAGCCCCTTGGCATATATCACCTTCATCCCCTCTACACCCCATCAATGATACTGAGGTTTTATAGGAGAGATCGATAGGGCAATCATGGACTGGGAATCTCGTCCCTCCTGAGGTGCCTCCTCTGAATCAGACTCTGTGTGTGAGGGAGTTATCTGTGGCATGCTCTTAACTGACCTATCACCATGTCTCTCCTTATTAGACTGGGAGGAACCAACAATTCCAATACCAGCTGAGTAACTCATACAACAACTACCCTAGTCTGAGGCATCTATGCCTCTGGGTTAATACAGACATTGTGGACCTCATTCGATGCACTTGAATATTCATCACCAAATTTTTATCCACAAGCCTCGCATTAATAGATCTTTTTGCTACACGTTTACTTTTGGGGGATATACTACCAGAAAATGAGTACAAACAAACCATGATCAGCCCCAAAATACTCAACAAAATAACAACAAAAATAAAAGAAAAATAAAAAAAATCAACATGTTTCAATTATAGATGGTAGGTTCGAGAGTCAGGTATGACTCATAGTGGAGACTACAAGCCGTACATAGCATCATAGTCCACATGTTCATGATAATTTTAGAAACTAAAACTAGGTATGAGACATAGTTACATCTCATAGCCTTGACTACGAGTCATAGAAAGGTCTCGTACAAGGTTTTAGTTTATAAAATTACACAGGCTTAGGTCTATGAGATGAGTCGTAAGAGGCTTCCTAGTATAAAATAACAGATGCCTGAGTTACCTGAATTCACCACACAAACTTTAAACACAATTTCAACTTGAATTAAACAACATCGAAGCAATATAATTTCATTCACAAGTCAAGCACAAAACAACCCATTCCCTTAACATGATATGCTATGAGGCTTGTTTGGGGTTCCTATGAGTCGTAGTCGGGCTTTCATTATCAGCACTTGATATTTTGGACTTAACTACTATGATATGCCTCTACGAGTTATAGTCTAGTCTACAACTTCTAGTGCCTTCTCGTAGTCCACCCTTGCATATCTTAGTCTAATTTTGATCAACACTATTAATTGCTACAAGTCCTCCATTTACAAGTCATAGAGGGGACTACGACTCGTACCTTGAGCTCGTATGACTAATCTTCAAATTTTTAAATTTTGTTTTTGAACACTATTAACTGATACAAGATAGCCTGTAAGACTCATAGCTTGGGTAACAACTCATTTTGGAGTCCATAGATCTTGAAAATTAATAAAATCTATAATTTTTGCCAAAATCAAGCCAACTTGTATTTTATGTAAAAACTAATATAAAAACACATAAAAATCATAAAAATTCACATTGAGAACATGCAAAACCCCATATTTTGGGCATCAAATGTTCTATATTTTTGCAGCATATCAAGGAGTTATTTGATCGCTTATTGAAGATAGCTGAGACATAAGATAAAACTCTAAAGGGTATGAAATTCGATATTTCAAGTATGAATCAAAAGATAGAGTCTCATTTTGTAGCTATTTAACATCTTGACCAATAGTTTAGTCAAGTGTTAACTCAGTTGAATCAACATCAGTAGGGTACATTGCCTAGCAACATGGAGTAAAATCCAAAGAATAAAGGACAATGTATGGAGGTTACTACTAGAGGTTGCAAGAGTACCATTGATCCTCCTACGTTGGTTGAGGTAGAAGATGTTCTTGAGAAGATAGTTGCAGATAAGGATGTCGTTTAAGGAGATGATTGCGTGAAAAATGGGGTGAGTGAGGTAGCTAAAGAGCCATAAAAGTATAAGCCCATCCTAAGGCCTCCTTCTCCTTTCCCTCAAACACTCAAGAAGAGGGAGGAGGAAGTCAAGTTCAAGAACTTTCTCTCCATTCTTAAGCTACTATCCATCAACATTCCCCTTATTAAAGCTTTGGAGAAAATGTTAGGTTATGCAAAGTATATGAAGGATTTGGTTACCAAAAAGTGCACGGTGAGTCAGGAGCTTTCTCAAGAGCTTTAATATTATAGTGCTATTACTATTAAATCCTTAGTTCAAATACATAAAGACCCAAGTGCTTTCACTATACCTTGCACTATAGGTATTGTATAGTTGGCAAGGGCACTATGTGATTTGCGTGCTAGTATCAATTTGATATCTCTTGCATTCTATAAGAATCTTGGTTTGGGAGCCCCTACCCTTACTAACATGTGGTTGTTGATGGCGGATAGAATGGTGAAGAAGCCTGTAGGGATACTTTATAATGTGTTAGTAAAAGTTGAAAAATTCATATTCCCTGCAGATTTTGTGATCCTTGATTGTGAGGTTGATTTTCAAGTTCCTATTATTTTGGGAAGGCCTTTCTTAGCTACTGATCAGACCTTGGTGGATATGGAGAAGGGTCTTCTTAAGTTCAGATTTAGGAAGAATGAGGCCATGTTCAATATGTGTCAACAAGCAAGGAATGACAATGATGTTAGAGTGGTTTCGGTTTTTGAGACTGTTGATGATGCTGAGCTAGAGGCACTACTTGAAATAAGATTAGGTGTTCACATTTTAGGGACAGTATTGATGAACTTCAACAGTGATGGTATCCTAGACTATGAAGAGATAGTAAATGCTCTAAGGGTGTCTTTTGGTCCTAGATGCCAAACTAAACTAGAGCTAGACTTGCAGAATCAGGAATCAGCACCCACAAAGCCCTCTATAGAAGACCCACAAGTGTTAGAATTGAAAGCACTTCTAGCACATTTGAAATATGCATTTTTGGGAGTTAACAACACTTTGCCAGTCATAATAGATGTAGATTTGAATGATGAGAAAGTGGATGCCCTTGGAATAGTGCTCAAATAATTTAAGAAGGCCATCGAATGGACTATTGTAGACATTATTGGTATCTCTCCTGGGGTATGTACTCACAAAATCTAGTTAGTCAAGGACTACAAGCTGAGCATTGAGCATCAAAGGCACCTAAACCCTCGAATTCAAGAGGTTATTCGCGAAGTGATCATTAAATGGTTAGATGTAGGAGTAATCTATCCAATTGCTGATAGTGAATGGGTGATCGCAGTGTAGTGTGTTCTAAAGAAAGGGTAAATCACAATGGTACCTAATGCTAACAATGAATTGATACCAATGAGGCCAGTCACAGGATGAAGGGTGTGCACTGATTACAGAAGGCTAAATGCCTCGATAGAGAATGATCACTTTCATATGCTATTCATGGATCAAATGCTTGACAGACTAGAAAAACTAAATAGATAATTACCATAAATAATATTTTTATTATATGATTCTACACCATCTTCTTTTGAAATATAATTCATATTTTTCTCTACTTTTCTAACTTTTTTTGCTTTCTTCTTCATCTCTTCAAACACAAATTAAGAATACACTTATATGAAACTGTTAGTTACTCCATGATTTTATTGATTTTGAGTTTATCCAATTTACTTTCATGATTAGTCAAATTGACTCTCAAAAAATAAATTTGACCACATAAATTAAAATAAAAACAACATCATTTTTTTAAAAAAGAATCTTACTCATAGATTCTTTGCGATTTTGTGAACCATGGTTCTTATTTGTTAAAGCAATTATATAATATGATGATTAGCATTTTATTCATTTCCCTTAATATATGCTATGATGATGAAGAAGTGAAAGGACAACTTTGAATGAAAATTTTTCGAGATACAAAATATAAATTTTTATAGTCAAAATGAAGGGATATCGTGAAGTGTTATAAATTTACAAAATTAAATTTTGAGTGTTACGAAGATTGAAAAAGAAATATATATATGAGCAGTTGGTACCTCAATATCTTGGATGGGGGCGGTATGCCATCAACAATTGAGGGGTTCATACCTCAATCACTTCTAAGGGATGGTCTACCTTAGATTCCAAGTACTAAGTTGCTTGGTCTATGACGATGGTCTATTTTCTTCATATGTAATATGATCTATATACAAGCATGATTTACTTAAGCATTGATCATATATGCCATATTATTATTATGATATCTATTGCTTATCATTATGCATTTTTACTATGTTGCCTATCTCTTGTTGCATTGCATCCTACATACTTAGTACATTCAAACGTATTAACACATATTTTTACCTACATGAAATCACCATGTAGGAACTGGAGCCCTACTTGATCATCCTCCTCCACCACGTCGCTAGTACGATTTTCCTACAAAGCAAGTGGTGAGTCCTCAATTGGAAATTGCACCATGGAATTTTTGAATTTTGATATGGTTCTCTAAAATTGGGATTAGACCCTTCTCCCCCTAATTTTAATTCCTTTAACAAGAATACAAAGTCAGATTTTTGAAATAGTAAATGGATTTTGAGATATATGGAATTTAAAATTCTGGACATTTCCGAGGCACATTTTCGGGCACTTTTTGAGGTCGTTTCAATATCTCCCGCTTGGGAACATTCGTCCCCAAAGTAAAAGAGATGTACAATACAAGAGTGATCTTAAACAAATCAGCCCTAACAAGAATGCAACATCACATTTGAAACACCATTTTCAAAATCTCAACATACGTGTAAAATCATCATAACTTGCCAACTTAAACATAAATGCATATAAATGACATATGGGCTGAAATATAAGACTTATAATCACATAGGGGACTAAGAATTAGTAACTTAGGATTGAGTGTAGTGGAAAAGATTAGGATACCACTTTTGCATGTCCGCTTCGGCCTCCCAAGTAGCACTTTTGGTTTGTTGGTTCCTCCAAAGGACCTTAACAGATGCAACCTCCGTGTTCCTCAATCACGTCACTTGCCTGAATAAGATCTAAACCAGAGTCTCCTCTAAGTCAAGTTAACCTCAACAACACCCACAACATCAAGAGGCACAATAGCATTAGGGTCACTAACTCGTTTTCTCAACATAGAGACATAGAACATCGGGTGAACCAAATTCATTTCACTAGGCAACTTCAACTCATAAGATACCTTGCCAACCCTCTTTATGACCTCATAAGGACCAATATCTTGGATTAAACTTCCCCTTTCTACCAAAACGCACCACTCCTTTCATTGGAGAAACCTTCAAATAAACCCAATCGTCCACCTTGAATTCAAGGTCTTTTCTTCTTACATTGGCATAGGATTTTTGACAACTTTGGGCTGTTTCCAGCCTTTTCCTAATCATCCTCACCTTCTCAAGAGCCTTCAAAACAAGATCCAGCCCGTTAAAGCGACCTCTCAAACCTCAAACTACCTAACCAGTGATCTACAACGTCTCCCATAAAGAGCCTCAAAAGGAGCAATATCGATGCTAGAGTGATAACTATTGTTGTATGCAAACTCAATTAAAGGAAGATGGTCATCTAGACTACCCCTCAACTCTAATACACATGCCCTAAGCATATCTTCAAGGGTTTGAATGGTCCTTTCAGCATGGCCATCCATTTGGGTGTGAAAGCCCGTACTAAGGTGAACCTTTGTACCAAGAACCCTTTGAAAAGACCTCCAAAAGTGTGAAGTGAATTGTGAGCCATGATCCAATATGATGGACAAAGGAACCCCATGCAACCATACTAACTCATGGATTTACAACCTCGCATACTCTTCAGCACCATATGTGGTCTTAACAGATAGAAAGTGAGCCAATTTTATCATCCTTTCAACCACCACCTATATAGAATAAAAACCTTTTCTAAAACCACAACACCATCATCACCAACCTATTCTAACCTAACCTCTACTCTTCCCAATTGATGCACCTCCTTAGCTATCTCCTTATCACCACTATCAACATGGGTTAGGCTACCCATGGACACCCTACTCAAAGTATCTGCCACCATATTTATCTTACCCAGATGATAGTGCACACTCATGCCATAGTCTTTGAGAAGTTTGAACCATCTCCTTTGCTTCAAGTTGAGATCTTTTTGAGTGAAGACATATTGGAGGCTCTTATGATCTGTGAACAGATCCACATGCACTCCATATAAATAGTGATGCCAAATCTTTAATGCAAACACCACAATGGCTAACTCTAGATCATGGGTAGGGTAATTCTTTTCATGAACTTTGAGTTGGCTAGAGCCATAGGCTATGACCTTACCATTTTACATTAACACAAAACACAATCCAACTCTAGATGTATCATAATAGACAACAAAACCCTCAACCCCATCCGATAGTGACAATATATGAGCGAACACAAGTCTATCCTTCAATGTTTGGAAGCTTCTCTCACATTCATCGATCTACACAAACTTAACTTTTTTTAGAGTCAACTTTGTCATAGGGGAAACAATGGAGGAGAATCCATTCACGAACCTTCTATAGTAACCACAAGGCTGAAGAAACTCCTAATATCCAATGGGATCAATTATCTAGGCTAATTTCTAATCACATCAGTTTTCTTAGGATCCAATTTTATGCCATCCCCCAACACCACATAACCTAAGTATGCAACCTCCTTCAACCAAAATTCACACTTGTTATATTTGGCATACAATTTTCTCCTCCCTCAATCTTTGCAACACCCCCCTCAAATGATCCATATGCTCCTCCCTACTATTTGAATAGATCAAAATATTATCAATGAAGATCATAAAAAAAAATCAAGGTAGGGTTTAAAGACCTTATTTATTAGGTCCATAAACATAGCTGGTGCATTGGTCGACCCAAACGACATCATGACAAAACTCATGATGCCCATATCTAGTCCAGAAAGATGTCTTAGGAATGTCACATTCCCTCACCCTCACTTGATGGTACCCAGACTTAAGATCAATCTTAGAGAAAAAGCTAGCCCCTTGCAATTGGTTAAACAAGTCATCAGTTCTTAGACGAGGATATTTATTCTTTATAGAGACCCTATTGAGTTACCGGTAGTCAATACATATTTTAAGTAACCCATCCTTATTCTTTACAAACAACACCAGTACACCCAAAGGTGATTGACTATGTCTAATAAATCCCTTCTCCAACAAATCTTTTGACTGCTCTTTTAACTCCTTCTACTCCGCTAGGGCCATAAAATAAGGGGGAACAAAGATAGGTTGAGTATCAAGAAGGAGATCTATGCCAAAATCTATCTCCCTTTTGGGATGGACACCAGAAGGTCATTTGGGAAGATATCAAGAAACTCATTTACAATTGAAACAGACTCAATGGAAGAGACACAATAGAGGCACCAATAGGAGTAAACACTTCATATGACTCATGCAACAACTCAGGGAAAACATGGAACTTTTTAGAAACAAAAGGGATAACAAAGGAAAGAGTGACACCTGGATCAATCAAAGCATACACATTAAATTCAAGGATTTTCAACATACCGGTAACAACATCAAGAATCTCACCAACCTCTTGCCTTCCATATTGAGCATAAAATTGATTGTGCCTTAGGCACCACCTTGAGGACCACCTCTACCTAATGGAACCGCATTTGTACCCTGGACCTTGCCACAATTCCTTGGACAATCTATCTTCTTGTGACCAAGCTCCCTAAAACCTAAGCATGCATTAGAACCCTTCAAACATAGGCCACTATGACTCTTCCCACATTAGGACACACATCCATATGAGCCACACCACTACCACCTTGAGGGCTAGGGTAGTCATCAGCAAACCCCCTATTAGTAGCACTAAAAGGCCCTTGGCCTTGATGAGATCTGACACCCTTTTGGAACTTACCCTTAAAACTGGCCCTCTTGGCCTCATGCCCCCTTCTCTTCCTGAATTTCTCCTCCTCCATTTGCTCGGCATAGGTCATCAACCAAGATAAGTCTATGTCACTAATTAACATGGTGGACCAAAATTCTTCAGTTACCAAGTCGAAGAACCCCATCACAAACGCTCGAGATGAACTTAGTGAAGATTGGAGATGGAGACTTAAAGCTTGAAGAAGAAACTTGAAGGAAAACCTAAGCTTAGGATGAGGGCGTATTCATCCTAGATCTAGGATCGACCACTAAATGAGGAGCATACTTTGAAAGCTGATTAAACTTGAAGGCATACTCCCTCACACTCATAGCACCTTATTTCAAATTCATAAACTCTACCAACTTAGCTTTCCTAAGCTCAAGAGGGAAAAACCGACTAAGGAAGGCCAATTTGATCTCCTCCAAAAGCACCACATTACCAATCTCTTTCTCACCCTTCCATTAATCATACCATATTTGAGGTACCCCTTTGAGGTGGTATGCCACCAACCCCACCTTTTTATTCGACCCAACACCCATGATATTCAAAATTTTGTAGACCTCATCAATGAACTCTTGTGGGTTTTCATCCACCTTTGACTGATAGAAAACTAAAGGATTCACCCTCATGAATTCTCTTACCCTAGCTCCTGGGGTAGTAGCATAAGGGGCTTGGGCCCTTTGATTCACTTGGTTGGCCATAACTTGGGCAAGCATACTGAGAGCATCTTGAACCTCACCATTGTTAGGTCGCTCCTCGAGAGTTTAGGCCCTTCTTCCTTGAGTGTTTGGCATGATCTAGCATAGCAAAGAACAATCATTAGGGGAAAAACTTACCACACTTCTATAGCATGACTTAAAACATCAAAAAGTGAAACATTTACTAAAATGTCTCAAAGCCTCCTATTGATAGTCATGGCACGCTTCACAACCATGAATAAGACTTTAATCAATGTGGTGTGTTGGACTCCGACGATCTATCAACCTAGTGCTCTGATACTAAGTTTTTCATGACCCTAACCTAGGGCCTAGGCGTGACATGATGCAAGGGAGAACCCTAAGGCAAACCTAAGCAAGCTTCTTAGAACATCATTACACATCCTTGGTCACAAAGGCAATAAATTAAGCATCAAGAGATAATAAAGTGGGACAACCGGGGCTAAGGGAAAACATTTTCATACCAAAGACATCAAAATCAATCGAGTCAAGACTCTCAGCATAGATATATAACGTGTCCAACATACACCTCTAATACATATAAAAGAGCAGGGGCCAAAGCAAAGTAATCGGGATCACCCTCATTGTCAAAATAGAAAATAAAGAAGAATGTCTCAATACATAATAAGAACAACATAGACTAAGGTCCCTGAAGTGGAGGACTCACCAACTAGCTTGAGTAGTACCGAACTAGCTATGTGGAGAAGGATGATCAACTTGGGCATCGGTTCTTACAAGGTGACATCATGTATACATTGAGTATATATCAGTACATTTGAATGCACTAAGTATGTAGGATGCAATAGAATAAGAGATAGATGTCATAATCAAAATGCATAATAATGGACAATAGACATCATATGACAATATGGCATGTATGATAGATTCTCACGTAAAACATGCTTAAATAACTTATGATCATATAGGAAATCATATGTGTAGAATAGACTAAGCTAGATTTCTAAGGTACAACCCCTTGGTTAGTTAGTGATAATGCCGCCCATCACTTAGGTGGTGAACTACTAACCCTTTACTCGGTTGGCGATAATATCGCTCCATCAACTAGGTGGTAAAGTACTAACCCTTCACTCGATTGGTGATAATGCCGCCCCATCACCTAGGTGGAGAAGTACTAATCTTTCCCTCAGTTGGTGATAATGCCGCCCCATCACCTATGTGGAGATGGACTAACCTTTCCCTCCATTGGTGATAATGTCACCCCATCACCTAGGTGGATAAGTACTAACCCTTCTCTCGGTTGATGAGTACAAACCCCCCATCTCAGTTATTCAGGTTCTTAGACCCCCCAAATTGAGAATGGCCTAATGCAATACTCAGTACAAACCCCCACCTCAGTTACCCAGGCTCTTATCCCCCCTTATCGGGTATGGTCTAATGCAACACTTTATATAGAGTATATCATATACATAAGATCATTTTATCATCATATAGTCATTCATATCATATCTCATGCTTTGGACCTTCAACTCCTCAAGAAACCACACCCCTACATTTTATCAAATACTTACAGGGTGTGTACTACTAGTATAAAACCATGAAATATAGAGATAAAATCAAGCAAGAAAATCCATTGTAAAACTATCAATCAATGCCTTGCAACACCTTCAAGCAATATGCATCAAAACCCCTTCTTAAATCTTACAATATATCAAAGATTTATATCTTAAAACATAGCAAAATAGTCACAATTTCACATAACTTTAACATAATATGCAGTAAATTTCATAATAATCAAGACACAATTGTAAATCAACTTTAAATCATGCAATTTGAGTAAAAGGAGGCATGAGTATCATGGGTGAAAGGAACCCATGAAAGAAACCCACATAACTTAGTCTCGAGATGAACTTAGTGAAGATTGGAGATGGAGACTTAAAGCTTGAAGAAGAAACTTGAAGGAAAACCTAAGCTTAGGATGAGGGTTTTGGACTTGAATTTGGAGTGAAAATATGGCTAAGTGTTTAAGTGAGTATTGAGAAATGTTTTATGTAATATAAGAGTGTACTTTGGCTATGTATAGGTAAAAACACGTTTGGGAATACTTAGGCCCAAGACTTAGAAGTCTTGGATTGAACTAAGAAAAAAATAGTAGCAAAATAAGCTGAGGCACGTCGCGGAGGCTACGTCAAAACCTTACTGGAAATTGCACCATGGGATTTTTAAATTTTAATATGGTTTCTCTAAAATTGGGGTTAGACCCTTTCCCTCTTAATTTTGATCCTCAGAAAAAGAATATGAAGTTGGGTTTTCAAAATAAAAAATGGATTTTATCATATATGGTATTTGAAATTCTGGGCATTTTTTAGGCATGTTTTTAGGCTCTTTTTGAGGTCATTTCACAAAGGTGGATGAGGATCCTCAAGAATGTATTGATGAAGTATACAAGGTCTTATCCATTATGGGTATGAGGTTGGAAGAAAAGGTGAAGTTGGCAACTTACCAACTCGAGAGGGTGGCTCAAATTTGGTATACTCAATGATAGGAGGAGAAGGGGAACAACCATGTAGTTCTATGGGAGAAGTTTAAGGTAGTTTTTCTCAACTTGTTCTTTCCTCTTGGGTTTATAATAATAAATTTTCTGGAGTTCATGAATTTGAAGCAAGGGTCTATGAGTGTGAGGGAGCATGCCCTTAAGTTCAACCAACTTTAAAAATATGCTCCACACTTGGTTGCCGACTCAAGGTCTAGAATGAATAATTTTGTGGTGGGTGTTTCTGATTTGGTAAGTGAATATTGTCGTACCACTATGTTGATTAATGACATGGATTTTTTCTTATTGATGACGTATGCCAAAAAATTAAAGGGGGGAGAAATTGAGGAAGAGAAGGGGTCATGAGGCCAAGAGGGTTCATTTTGATGGTAAGTTCTAAAATCACAAGGGTGGCCAATTTTACCAAGGCCAAGGGTCTTCTCATGCTCCTAGTGGGAGATTTGCCAATGACTACTTAAGGCCCCAAGAGGGTGGTGGTGTGTTGCCTAGACTTATGTGTTTGAAATATGGTAAGGGTCATGGTGGCCCATGCATGAGGTCTACTAATACTTGCCATGGTTGTGTCCACAAAATCACAACAAGGTTAAGAATGTTAGTTGTTAAGGCTGGGGTGCTAATGAAATTCCTTTGGGAGAGGAGGTTAACAAGGTAGTGCCTCAAAGCACAATCAATTTTATGCTTTACATAGGAGGCAAGGGGTTGATGAGGTGCCCGATGTCGTCACTGGTATGTTGAAAGTATTTGATTTTGATGTGTATGCATTGATAGACCTGGGTACCACTCTTTCTTTTGTTACTCCTCTATTGTAAAAAATTTTCATGTCAAGTTCGAATTGTTGTGTGAGTTGTATGAGGTATCTAATCCTATTGGTGCATCTATTGTTGCTAGAAAGGTCTATAGAAATTGTCCCATTTAAATCTTGCATAAAATATTACCTTGTGATCTGTTTTAGTTGAATATGATTGATTTTGATGTCATTCTTGGGATGGATTGGGTGCATGCATACTATATCTCTATTGATTGTAGAACTCGTAGGGTCAAATTCCAATTTTCAAATGAACCTATTCTTGAGTGGGAGAGTCATGATGTGGTGATCAAGGGTAGGTTCATCTCTTGTATTAAAGCAGAAAAGTTGATCTCTAAGGGGTGTCTTTATCATCTTGTGAGGGTTAGGGATGTAGAGTCCAAAGTCTTTCCGATAGAGTCAGTTTTGGTGGTAAATGAGTTTCTTGATATCTTTCTAAATGACCTTCCCAGTGTACTTCCCAAAAGGGAAATAGATTTTTGTATAGACCTCCTTCCCCATACCCAACCTATTTCTATTTCCCCTTATCATATGGCCCCGGTGGATTTAAAGGAGTTGAAGGGGCAATTGAGGAACTTGTCAGAGTAGGGTTTTATTAGGCCTAGCCAATCACTTTGCGGTGCACTAGTGTTGTTTGTGAAGAAGAAGGATGGGTCTCTTAGAATGTGTATTGACTACCGGCAACTTAATAGGGTCACGATCAAGAATAAACATCCTCTACCAAGAATTGATAACTTGTTTGACCAACTTCAAGGGACCAGTCACTTTTATAAGATTGATCCTTAGTCCGGGTATCATCAAGTTAAGGTGAGGGAGTGTGACATTCCAAAGACAGCCTTCGGACTAGGTATGAGCATTGTGAATTTGTAGTTATGTCTTTGGGTTGACCAATGCACAGACTGTCTTCATGGTTTTTATAGATAGGGTCTTTAAACCCTACCTTGATTTGTTTATGGTGGTTTTTTTTGAAGATATTTTGATCTATTCTCATAGTGAGGAGGAGCATGTAGCTCATTTTATGGTAGTGCTACAAAGATTGAGGGAAGAGAAATTGTATGCTAAATATGAAAAGTGTAAATTTAAGTTGAAAGAGGTTACCTTTCTAGGTCATGTGGTGTTAGGGGATGGTATTAAGGTGGATCCTAAAAAGATGGATATGATTAGAAATTGGCCTAGACCATTGACCCTATTAGGCATTAAAAGCTTCTTGGGCTTAACGGGTTATATCGAAGGTTTGTGAATAGGTTTTCTTCTATTCTTCTCCCATGACTAAGTTGGCCCAAAAGAAGGTTTAGTTTTTATGGACCGATGAGTGTGAAAAGCATTTCCAAACCTTGAAGGATAAGCTTGTATCCTCTCCTATCTTGTCTCTACTGGAAGGGTTAGAAGGATTCATTGTGTATTATGATGCCTCTCGGATTGGTTTGGATTATGTGTTGATTAAAAATGGTAAGGTAATAGCCTATGCTTCTAGGCAACTCAAAGTGCATGAAAAGAATTATCCTACTCATGATCTTCAATTGGCCACCGTGGTTTTTGCATTGAAAATTTGGCATCATTATTTGTATGGGCTGCATGTTGATGTGTTTACCAATCATAAGAGTCTCGAATATGTGTTCACTCAAAAAGAGCTAAACTTGAGGTAAAGAAGATAGTTGGAACTTCTTAAGGATTATGATATGAGTGTGCATTATCATCCTGGTAAGGCAAATATTGTGGAAGATACTTTGAGTAGGGTGTATATGGGTAGCCTAGTTCATGTTGATAATAGGGACAAAGAGGTTGCTAGGCAGGTCCATCGGTTGGCTGGATTGGGTGTTAGGTTTGAAGAGGTGGATAATGGTGGTATTGTGGTTGTTGATGGCTCAAAGTCTTCCATGGTCAATAAGGTAAAAGCAAAGCAAGATCTTGATCCCTCCTTGTTATAATTGAAGGCCTTGGTGAAAGAGGGCAAGGTGGAGGTTTACTCCCAAGGGGGAGATAATGCCTTAGGTACCAAGGTAGGTTGTGTGTGCCTTGTGTTGATGGCTTGAGAGAGATAATTCCTGATGAGGCTCATAATTCTTCCTACTCTACTCACGCTGGTTCTACAAAGATGTACAAGGATTTGAGGGATGTGTTTTAGTGGTGAGTAATAAATAAAGACATTTCCAAATTTGTATTCGATTGTCATAGTTGCCAATAAGTCAAACCCGAATACTAAAAGCTAGGTGGCCTAACCAAAGACACAGAGATTCCTACTTAGAAGGGGGAGGAAATTAACATGGATTTTATGGTTAGGTTGCCTAAGGCTAGAGGGATGTTTTACTCTTTGTTGGTGGTGGTTGAATGAATGACAAAGTCAGCTCATTTTCTACCGGTTAATACTACTTATGGGGCGGAAGAGTATGCTATATTGTGCATTTATAAGTTGGTGAGATTAGATGGGGGACTTTGTCTATCATATCGGATCATGGTGGTCAATTTACTTCACACTTTTGAGTGTCCTTCCAAAGAGGTCTTGGAACCAAGGTAAAGCTTAGTGCAACCTTTCACCCTCAAACGGACAGCCAAGCTGAAAGAACTATCCAAACTCTTGCGGACATGCTTGGGGATTGTATTTTGTAGTTCAAGGGTAGTTAGGATGATCACCTTCTATTGATTGAGTTTGCTTATAATAGCTGTCATTCTAGCATTGGTATGGCTCCTTTTGAGGCTCTCTATGGTAGATGTTGTAGATCACTGGTTGGGTGGTTTAAAGTGTGAGAAATGGCTTTTTTGGGTCTAGATCTGGTTATGGATGCTATGGAAAAGGTAAGCTTGATTAGAGAAAGGTTAAAAATAGCTAAAAGTCATCAAAAGTCCTATGCTGATGTGATAAGTATATAGCTTGAATTTAAAGCTCGTGATTGGGTCTATTTATAGGTGTCACACATGAAGGCTGTGGTTCATTTTGTTAAAAAGTGTAAACTAAGTCCAATATTTGTGGGTCCTTACAGGGTGTTAAGGAGGATTGGTAAGGTTGCCTATGAGTTGGAGTTGCCTAGTGAAATGCAATTGGTTCATCCGGTTTTCCATATGTCTATGTTGAGGAAATATATGGATAAGCCTAATACTATTGTTCCTCTTGATGTTCTGGGGGTAGTTTAAGACAATTTAACTTATGGAGAAGGTATATGCAAAAATGATATCCTTATCTCTTCCACTCTACTCAAGACTAAGGCAGTAATTCTAAGTTTTCTATGTGATTTCACGTCTCATTTTACGGCCCCTATATCATTTGCATGCATTCATGATTATATTGATAAAGTTCATAGTCATTTTTACACTTATGTTGAGATTTTCAACATGGTGTTTAAGTGTACTGTTGATTCTTGTTGGGGATAAATTCTTCATGATTACTCTTCTCCGCTATGTTTCTTTGACATTCGGGGACAAATGTTTCCAAGGAGGAGATATTGAAACGATCCCAAAAAGTGCTCGAAAATGTGTCTCACAAGTGCCCAGAATCGTAATTTCTATGTATCTCAAAATTCATGCATGATATAGAAGATTTGACTTAATATTCATGATCAGGGGGTCAAATTGATTGGGAAATGGGTCTAGCTCCAATTTTAGAGCAAACGAATCACAATTTCATTTTTCCAAAAATCAATTTCCAGTGAGCTTTGCGCGCCCTTGGCGCGACGTGGCCAGGGTGGGCAGATGTGTATTTTGTTGACTACTTTGCTTGTTTAGTCCAAAACATTTTGGTCTTGGGCCTAAGTCCTCCCATGAGTAAAAAATACCTATACATAGCCATATTTGAACACCATATCATACTAAACATTCCCTAATACTCACTCAAACACTTAGACAAATATTTCATCCAAAAACTCAAGCCCCAAAACTAATTCAGATCTTAA
>DF357856.1:24570-38254 GCA_000787875.1 Solanum virginianum | reverse complement strand
ATCTTAAGTATTTCACTAAAACTTTAAGTCTCCATTTCCAATCTTCTTTAATAATTCTCCAAAGTCAAGGTATGTGGGTTATAACCATTATGTCCTTTCACCCATGGTGCCCAAGCTTCATTTTTACCTAAAATATATGTTTGTAAGTTGATTGTACATATGGGTTTTCTATTATGAATTTGTCTATGATCTATGTTGGGGTTTTGTAAAAGTGTGACTGTTTATGAATGTTTTGAGCTATGAATCATAGATCTCTCTTGAGATTTAATGAAGGGTTTTGATGTATATTGCATGATGGTGTTACGAAGTATTGGTGAGATAATTTACTTCAAGATTTCTTGCATGATTTCACTCTTTAATTACATGATTTTACACTAGCGTTGCACACCCACCAAGTGTTTGATGAAATGTCTGATTACTGTATATTGAGTTGTTGAAGGCTTTAGACTTGGCATATGAGTTAAGTGACTTTATGATGATGAAAGAACAATAAGAATATGTTGATATCATGAGAAGTATGTCTATGTCAGTGTCATGAGAAGTATGCGTGTGTCGGTGTCATGAGAAGTATGCATGTATCGGTGTCATGAGAAGTATGTATGTGTTGGTACCATGAGAAGTATGTATGTGTTGATGTCATGTGAAGTATCTATTGTATTGTGAGTTGACCATGGCCAATTATAGGGTGATTCCTCAATCACCTAGATGGGGGTGGTATGCCATCAACCAATTGAGGGGTTGGTACCTCAATCATCTCGGATGAGGGCAATATGCCATCAAAGAATTGAGGGGTTGGTACCTCAATTGTCTCAGATGGGGGCAATATGCCATCAACCAATTGAGGAGTTGGTACCTCAGTTGTCTCATATGGGGGCGGTATGCCATCAACCAATTGAGGGGTTGGTACCTCAATTGTCTCAGATGGGGGCAATATGCCATCAACCAATTGAGGAGTTGGTACCTCAGTTGTCTCATATGGGGGCGGTATGCCATCAACCAATTGAGGGGTTGGTACCTCAATTATCTTTGATGAGGGCGGTGTGCTATCAACCAATTGACAGGTTGGTACCTTAGTCATCTCGGATGGGGGCGGTATGCCATCAACCAATTAAAGGGTTGGTACCTCAAGCACTTTTAAGGGTTGGTCTACGTTAGATTCCAAGTACTATGTTTTTTGGTCTATGATGATGGTATATTTTCTTCATATGTAATATGATCTATATACAATCATGATTTACTTAAGCACTAATCATACATTCCATATTGTTATAATGCTATCTATTGCTTATCATTATGCATTTTGACTATATTACCTATCTCTTGTTGCATTGCATCCTACATACTTAGTACATTATAACATACTAACGCATACTTTTGCCTACATGATATCACCATGTAGGAACCAAAGCCCCACTTGATCATAATCCTTCTCCGCGTGGCTAGTACGATTTTCCTACAAAGTAAGTAATGAGTCCTCAACTTTTGGGACAGTGTCTTGATCTTACGCTATGTATAAAGACTCTCTTTGCTTTTTATTGTATGCTTGACTATGAGGGTGAGCGTGGTTTCTTGTCTTGGCCCCCGCTAAGTGCTATGTTTAGAGGTGTTATTGGACAAGATATGTATTGATGCTATGAGCCTTGACTCTCTTGACTCTATAAAGTTTTATGATAAGCAAGATGTCCCTTAACCCCGGTTATCCCTATTTACTATCTCTTATTGTTATATTATTGCTTTCGCGATCAAGGATGTGTAATGATATGTTAAGAGGCTTACTTGGGGTTTCTTTAGGTTCCCCATGCACCGTGTTATGTCTTGGACATAGGTTTGGGTCATGATAGAAAGGTCATCTACAGTTCGTAGAATACTCTACGGCCCATAGACGGGGTCTCGTAGACCCGCCCAGCTAGAATTATAATATGGCTAAATTTTTTATAAGTTCAAAATACATCATTTTGACCCTACCTATGTCACTAATCAGTATATATAGCCCTAATTCATCCATTCCCTCTCATTCCTCAAAACCCTAAGTCTCTAACTCTCTCAAACACTCTCAAGTTCCCCCAAGGCTTCAAGCAAGAAAGTGCAAGCTAGGGTTCTAGATTTCTCATCATTTTCCAAGGGTTTTTCTATCCTCTATCAACAAGGTATGTGGATTGGTTGTGGGAACTTTCCTTACCACAAGTCCAACCATTCTTCTTCTCTAACTACATGAAATCTATGGATCTTTATGGGTATTTTATGAACTCTTACATATGATATTATCATTATGCATTTTATGATAGTTTATTTTTATGCATTATAATGAAGTAAGATATCATGTTGAATTTATGGATTTATAGTGTATTGAAGAAGTCTTGACTAGGTTTACTTGATAAGATGAGTTTTATGTTCTCATGTCCATATTTTGAAAGATGATGTATATTATTGTAATGGGCTGATTAAGAACAATCCAAGCTGATTATTTTTCACTATATGTCTTGAAATATGATTCTAAATGATAAGGGTTGTAATACAATATTTGTGGGCTGATTTGATTGACTTCAGAGTGAGTTGGGTTTACTCATCTCTTGTCTTAGACTCTTGAAATGCATGATTTTAACTATATGTACATATACCCACCGTAGTTGACTAAATTTACAAGACAAATATGTTATAATAAATTATGGGCTCCCAAATATGTTAAACACATGAAAATATTCTATGATTTGCAAGTAAAATGTTGAGCCCATATTCTATATTTTTACCCTCTTGTGAGTGAATCATGTCAACATGAAGGGGTCATCCATAACAACTATTTTACCCTCATGTACTATCTAAAGCTCACTAGAAGGGGTCATACATATTACAATCTCCACCCTCATATGTATTGCGATGCCTACTAAAAGGCGTTATGTCCTATGCAATGGTTTTACTCTCTAGGACAACGTATGCACCACGTTTAGGGGTTATGCATATTACAATCTCTACCATCATGTGTTATGTAATGCTTACTAGAAGGGGTTATGCCCTATGCTATGTTTTTACCCCCTAGTACAAGGTATATGCCACATATAGGGGTTATGTATTTGAATGATCTACTCATATCATGTTATGATATTCTATATGTTATGCAAGTTATAATTAATTTTATGATTATTTCAATGTTTTTTGTGGGACCAGACATAGTACCAATTGAGGCCTAAGGTTTGTTCAGTCTTGGTCTCTTAATTAAGATCATAGGTTTAGTTAATTTCACTTAATGGGCTTTTACAAGTGGATCCATCTAGGTTATGACCCACTATGTGGGGTAATGCTTGGTTTACCTTGGCTGGTGGATCACTCCTTCATTCGGTGTGAAGTGAATATCAGGATTCCAATTAGTAGCTTGCTTGATCTTAAATGTTAGTTAGGGTCTCCTCCCACATATGTATGGTAAATTATGTAAGTTGGATTATCTTCATGCATGTTTTATTTGAGCATTGATTATACATGTCATATTGAGCTTATGTCTATGATTATGATTATGCATTTTGATTATTATGGCTTATGTCTCTTGTTGTGTTGCACCCCGTATACTTAGTACATTCAAAGTACTAACAAATACTTTTTACCTACGTGATCTAACCTTGTAGGGACCAGATCTCCTAGTCATCATTCTCCTTCACGTGGCTAGCCGAATCATTCGAAGATTGCTATTGGTGATTCCTCAACTCCGGGGATAATATCCACTTTATTTCATGCTTTGTTAAGACATCTATTTTAGACCTTCTTTTATCTTTTGAGGGTGAGTCGCGGAGATGTCGTAGTCCCCCTTCCCCTTATACCAGAGGTGATGTTGGATATAAAAGTTGTATGTATCGAGCTGGACTCCTATTATCTTTATGTAATTGCGAAGACTTCCCTTAGTCCCATTTTCCTTTTATGTTTATTATATGTGAATGGATGTGATGGAAGTCCCAAGTCCCTAAATGCCTGATAACGTGAGTCCAAAGTCCTATTTCCCCTAAAAATTATTTGCTATTTGTTTATTAATCCTTTATTGCTTCTCAGAAACCAAAGATGCGCTATGTATGCTTAGGAGGCTTGTTTAGAATCCCTTCGGGTTCCCATTTGCCTTGTCAGGTCTAGGCCCTAGGCTTTGGTCATAATAAGCTTAGTATCAAAGCACTAGGTTTATAAATAGTTCTAAAAAATCCAACACACCTCATCAAATAGAGTCTTCTTCATGATTGTGAAGCATGCCACAACTATAAATGGGAGGCTATGAGTTATTTTAGAAAATGGTTCACTTCTGCATGATCTATGTCGTACCTTAGCTTCAAAATAATATTTACTTCCTTAACGGGTGGTCTTTTGCTCTTATTGATCATGACACAACCAAGGAGAATGGCCGAATGAGCTCCTACACCCAAGGAGGGTCCAACCCATCCTGCTCCTCAAGCTCCCCAAGAGGAAAGGGTTACGCATGCTAAATATTGGGACATTATTTCTATGTTGACACAAGTCGTTACCAACCAATTTAGTCAAGGAGCCCAAGCTCCTCATGCTCCCACATCGGCTTCAAGAGTTAGGGATTTCACAAGGATGAAACCTATGGAGTTCCATGGTTCCAAAAAGGAGAAGGACCCCAAGAGTTCATTAATGAGATATGCAAAGTGCTTGCTATTATGGGGGTGAGCTCGAAGGATGATGCGAAACTTGCAGCCTATCAAATCAAGGGTGTTGCACAAGTTTGGTTTACTCAATGGAAACTTGAGAGAATGAATGATGATCCCATCCCATACGGGGAATTTATAACCACCTTCCTCAACCGATTCTTCTCTATTAAATTGAGGGAGGCGAAGGTGATGGAGTTCATGAATCTCAAGCAAGGTGCCATGAGTGTAAGGGACTATTCCCTCAAGTTCAACTAGATTTTCAAATATGCTCCTCACTTGGTTTTTAACCCTACATTAAGGATGAACAAGTTTGTGTTGGGGGTATCCGACTGGGTATATGCTTAAAGGTGATATGGATTTGTCTCGGCTCATGAATAATGCCGAGCAACTTGAAGGGGAAAATCTTAGGAAGGGAAAGAGTAGGGAGTCCAAGAAGGCTCGGTATGATGGTGGTTTCCAAGGTTTTGATGGTGGTTATTTCTAACAAGGTGATAAATTCCAATGCCAAGGATCCTCTAACTTTCAAAACAAAAGGTTTGCGGATGATAGGGTTCCCAACCCTAAGGTTCAATGAGGCAATGGTGGGATAACGTTTCCAAGGTGCCTAAAATATGGAAGAAATCATGGTGGAAAATGTTTAAGGGATTCGAATGCTTGCTATGGGTGTGGAAGAGTGGGCTACAAGCTTGTTGATTTCCCCTGCGCTCAAAGGAAAGGAAGGTCGTCCCAAGAACAAGGTGCTCAAGTTTATCAAAGGGCACAAGGTGGCCAACAAGGGGGTTCCCCATGGCACAATCGATTTTATACCCTCTAAGGGAGGCAAGAGCGGAGGATATGCCCGATTTTTTTACCAGTATGTTAAAGGTTTATGATTATAATGTTCATGCTTTATTGGATCTGGGTGCTACTCTCTCTTTCATTACCTCGTTTGTTGCTAATAGGCTTCATGTGTGTCCCTAGTTGTTGTGTGAACCCTTTGAGGTGTCTACCCCCATTTGTGTGTCCATTATTGCTAGGAGGGTCCATAGGGGTTGTCCCGTGTCTATAGTGCATACAATGTTACCTTATGATTTTGTTGAATTTGACATGGTGGATTTTGATGTCATTCTTGGGATGGATTGGTTACATGCATATCACACTTCTATTGATTGTAGAACTCATGTGGTTAAGTTCCAATTTCTTAATAAGACCTTCTTTGAGTGGGAAGGTCATAATTCGCTGGTCAAGGGTAGATTCATATCGTGTCTTAAGGCCTAAAAATTGATTTCCAAAGGTTGCATTTATCATCTTATAAGGGTTTCGGATATTAAGTCTAAAGTTCCTCCTATTGAGTTGGTCCTGGTTGTCAATAAGTTTCTTGATGTCTTTCTCGATGAAATTCCCAGTGTCCCTCCCAAAATGGAGATAGATTATGGTATAAATCTCCTCCCCGATACTCAACCCATTTCCATTCCTCCTTACCGTATAGTCCTAACGGACTTAAAGGACCAATTGAAGGATTTATTGGAGAAGGGTTTTATAAGGCCTAGCAAATCAGTTTGGGTGTACTGGTGTTGTTTGTGAAGAAGAAGGATGACTCACTTAGAATGTGCATCGACTACCGACAACTCAATAAGGTCACAATAAAGAACAAGTATCCTTTGCCAATGATAGAGGAACTATTTTATTAACTACAAGGGGCTAGCACTTTTTCTAAGATTGATCTTCGATCCGGATATCAGCAAATGAGGTAAGGGAGTGTGACATTCCTAAGATGGATTTTTGGACTAGATATGGATATTTTGAATTTGTGGTGATGTCATTTAGCTTAAGTAATGTACCAATAATATTTGTGGATCTCGTGAATAGGGTCTTTAAACCCTACCTTGACATGTTTGTTGTGGTCTTCATAGATGACATATTGATTTACTCTTAAGAGTAAAGAAGAGCATGTGAAGCATTTGAGGTGGTGTTGCAAACTTTGGGGGATGAGAACTTGTTCTTTAAATTTGATAAGTGTGAATTTTGGTTGAAGGAAGTTGCATTCCTAAGGCATGTGGTGTGGGGTGATGGAATTAAACTGGACCTTAAGAAAATGGAAATGATAAGGAATTGTTATAGGCCTTTGACTCCAATTGATATTAGGAGTTTCCTGGGCTTAGCGGGGTATTACCGGAGGTTCCTAGATAGTTTCTCCTCAATTCTTTCCCCTTTGACAAAATTGACTCAAAAGAAGGCAAAATTTGTGTGGACCGATGAATGTGAAAGATGTTTTCAAACTTTGAAACGCAAGCTTACATCTACTCTTATTTTGGCTCTACTGGAAGGTTTGGAAGGGTTTGTTGTTTATTGGAATGCTTCAAGGGTCAGTTTGGGGTGTGTATTGATGCAAAGTGGCAAGGTCATAACATATGCATCTCGACAATTAAATGTGCATGAGCATAATTATGCCACCCATGATCTTGAACTAGCAGCCATGGTATTTGCTTAAAATTATGGCGTCATTACTTGTATGTCTTCATGTAGATGTGTTCACTGACCACAAGGGTCTCCAATATGTGTTCACACAAAGAGATCTCAATTTGAAGCAAAGAAGGTGATTAGAAATTCTCAAGGACTATGACATAAGTGTGCACTATCATCCTGGCAAAGCTAATGTCGTGGCCGATGCTCTAAATAGAGTGTCCATGGGGAGTGTAGCTCATACTGGTGACAGCAATAAGGAAGTAGCGAGAGAAGTCCACCGATTATCCAGGTTAGGAGTTAGGTTGAACAAAGTTGAAAATGGAGGTGTGGTGGTATTTGATGGTCCCCAATCTTCTTTGGTTAAAGAGGTCAAGTCTAAAGAAGACCTTGACCCTGCCTTGCTAGAATTAAAAGCTTTGGTTAGGGATGGTAAGGTAGAGGTTGAAACGCCCCAAAAATTTCCGGAAAATGTGCCTCAGAAATACGCATATTCTTAATTTCCTCATATCTCAAAATCCGTGTGTGATATCAAAAATCGGATCAAAGCATATAGGGAAATTTATCCCTTTCCTTGATCAAAGGATTTGGTAAACTTAACTTACCTTTCTGCATACAACATACTTATTCGTGATCACATGAAAAAATTGAGTGGGGAATGAGTATAACCCTGATTTTAGAGCAATCATAGCAAAATTTGATTTTTCCAAGTTTGTGCAAAACAGTAAAGCTCCGTGACCCTGGCACGATGCGGTTAGGGTACAAACCAATGTATTTGTTGCCAGTTTTTTTTATTTCAGTTCGGGACCTTGGAGTCTTGGGCCTAAGGCCTCCTATGCATAATAATCCTATACTTAGTCATTTTTCAACTCCATATCATTCAAAATATTCTCCAAAACCCTCTCTAATAGTAAGCCAAATATTTCATCCAAATTCAAGTATCCCAAACTCATTCTGAATTTCAAGAAATTCATTCAAGCTTCAAGTTTTCAATCAAATCTTCATTAAAGAAATCCCTAAATTTGAGGTATATGAGTTTCAACCATTGGATCCTTTCACCCATGGTGTCCAACCTTCCTTTTTATGTAAGTTGCATGTTTTCAAGTGATTTATTATGGGTATCTCTTATTATGAAGTTGATTATAAAACTATTAAAATGTTCACTATTTAAACATGTTTTGAGCTATGAATCTATAATGTATTATGAGACTTGATGAGGAGTTTCAATCTGTCTTGCATGAGGGTGTTATCAAGGTCGATGGGATGATTTACATTGCGTTTTCTCACATGATTTCACTCTTGAATTGCATGACTTTGAACTAGCATTATACACCCGCCAATGTTTGATAAAAAGTTCGATTATGGAATCTTGAGTTATTGATGATCTATTATTTGGCTTATGAGTTACGTGACTTTATGATGATGAATAGAATGTATGCATGTGTTGAATTCATGAAAAATATCTATAGTGTTGCAAGTTTACCACACCTAGTTGAGGGGGTGATATGCCTCAACCACTTTAATGGGGGTGGTATGCCTATCTACCATGTTGAAGGGTATATACCTTGATCACATTGATGGAGGGTGGTGTGCCCATCTACCATGTTGAGGGGTATATACCTTGACCACTTTGATGGGGGGTGGTATGCCCATCTACCATGTTGAGGGGTATATACTTGACCACTTTGATGGAGGGTGGTATGCCCATCTACCAATTTACTGGTAGATTCCTCATTCACTTCCCAAGGGGGTGGTATCCCTTGGATTCCATGTGTTAGTTTCCTTGGTGTATGATGACGCTCTCTTCCTACATATGTAATCTATATTCTCAATCTATATGTTCTCCAAACATTTTTTACTTCAAGCATTGATTATGCATGCCATAATGTTATTAGACTTATTCATTGCTTATGTATATGCATTTTGACTAAGTTGCCTATGTTTTTTTGTATTGCACCCTACATACTTAGTATATTCAAATGTACTAACGTATACTCTATGCCTACATAATGTTACCATGTAGGAATCGAAGCTCCTTATGATCATCCTCCACGTGGTTAGTTTTGGACATCTTGAAGATAAGCTTTGGTGAGTCCTTAAGTTCGGGGACACTAGCTATGCTACTCTTCCTTATGTTATTTCTTTATATTGAACTCTTGGTACTATGAGGGTGAGCTCGAAGAGTGTCTTGGTCCCTGCCCTATCCATGCTAGAGGTGTTATTGGACAAATGATGTATTTATGCTTGAGTTTTGAGTCTTTCTATGTTTTATGCTATTAAAGACTTCGCTTAGTCCCTTTATCCTTATTTATACTCCCTTGATGCTGTTTACTTTGCTTCTGCGACCAAGGATGTGTGATTGATATGCTAAGAGGCTTTTTTGGACCTCTTCGTGTTCCCATTCACCATGTCACGTCTAGGCCCTAAGCGTGGGTCATGACAAACATGGTATCAGAGCACTAGTTTGTTAATAGTCCTCAACATCCAATATATCAGGTGGATTAGAGTCTTATTCTTGGTTATGAAGTGCACCAGCACTATGAGTGAGAGAGCATGAGGTATTTTAGGAAATGTTTCCCTTCTTCTTGATCTATGTCATGCTATCAATCTTAAGGTAAGGATTTCCCCTAATGAATATTCTTTGCTATGCTAGATCATGTCTATTCTGAGAGGAAGAAGAGGCTGCACTTCCAAGTAGCAATCGACCCCTCCTGCTCCTCAAGATCTTCAAGATGATGGAATGGCCCATGAAGATTTTCGAGATGCTATTACCATGCTAGCCCATACAATGACTAATTAAATCAACCGAGGGGCCCAAGCCCCTCATACTCCTACTCCGCCCTCAAGGTAAGGAATTTTACTCGGATGAACCGATCGAAGTTCTATGGGTCTAAAGTAGATTAGGACCCTCAAGAATTTATTGATGAGGTATACATAGTGTTTTGTATTATGGGTGTTAGGTTGAAAGAGAAAGCAAAATAGCAGCCTACTAACTCAAAAGAGTGGCCCAAATATGGTTTACTCAATCGAAGGTGGAGAAGGGGAATGGTAATGCTATTTTTTGGGAAGCATTTAAGGTAGTATTTTTCAACCGATTCTTCTCTCTTGAGATAAGGGAGGACAAAATGATGGAATTTATTAATTTGAAGCAAGGGTCTATGAGTGTGAAGGAGTATGCTCTCATGTTCAACTAACTCTCCAATTATGCTCCACAATTGGTGGCCGAGCCAAGGTCTAGGATGAACAAGGTTGTGATGGAAATGTCTGACTTATTAAATGAAGAATGTCATACCGCCATGTTGAGGTGATATGGATATCTCCCAGCTCAAGACTTATGCTGAGCAATTAGAGAGGGAAAAGTTGAGAAAGAGGAGAATGGGTGAGGCCAAGAAGGCCCATTTTGAAGGTTAATTCCAAAGTCCCAAGGGTTGCCAGTTTCATCAAGGCCAATGGTCTGCCAATGATACTAATAGAAAATTTGCTAATGAAAATTCAAGGGTCCAAGCTGGTGGTGGTGTGGTGCCTAATCCTATGTAACCAAGATGTGGTAGAGGTCATAATGGCCCATTTTTGAAGGACACTAATGCTTGTTATAGTTGTGGTGAAGTGGATCATAAAGTGATGGAGTTTCCTCATAGTCAACACAAGGGTAGAGATGGCCATCCACAAAGCTAAGGTGTAAATGCGATTCCTAAGGGAAAAGGAGGCCAATAAGGTGGTGCTCCAAGGCAAAATCAGTTCTATGCTCTTTAAGGGAGAAAAACGGTAGATGAGGTGCCCGATGTCATTAACGGTATGTTAAAAGTCTTTGATTTTGATCTGTATGCATTGATAGACCCGGGTACCACTCTTTCTATCCTTAGTCCTTTTGTTGCAAAAAAGCTTCATGTTAAACCTGAATTATTGTGTGAGCCATTTGAGGTGTCTACTCTTTTGGTGCATCCATTGTTGCTAGAAAGGTATATAAAATTTTTCTCATATTCATTTTGCGTAAGATACTGTCTGTGATTTTGTTGAGTTGGATATGGTGGAGTTTGATGTCATTCTTTCGATGGATTGGTTAGATGCACATTATGCCTCTATTGATTATAGAACCTGTAGGGTCGAATTTCAATTCCCTAATGAATCCATCCTTGAGTAGAAGAGTCATGATATGGTGGTCAAGGGCAGGTTTATTTCTTTCATTAAAACCTAAAAGTTGATGTCTAATGGGTGTCTATATCATCTTGTGAGGGTTAGGGATGTTGAGTCAAAAGCCCTTCCAATAGAATCGATTTCAAATTCCAATTCCCTAATGAACCTATCCTTGAGTGGGAGAGTCATGATGTGGTGGTCAAGGGTAGGGTTATTTCTTGCATTAAAATAAAAAATTTGATGTCTAAGGGATGTCTCGATCATTTTGTGAGGGTTAGGAATGTTGAGTCAAAAGTCTTTCCTATAGAGTCAGTTTCGGGGGCTAACGAGTTCCTTGATGTCTTTCCTAGTGAGCTTCCTTGTGTTCCTCCTAAAAGGGAAGTAGATTTTAGTGTAGACCTCCTTCCCGATACTCAACCCATATCTATTCCCCCTTACCGTATGGCCCCAGCAGAGTTGAAGAAGTTGAAGGATCAATTAAGGGATTTATTGGAGAAAGGTTTATAAAGCCTAGCCAATCACCTTAGGGTGCACTGATGTTGTTTGTGAAGAAGAAGGATGGTACTCTTAGAATTTGCATTGATTACCGACAACTTAATAGGGTCACCATAAAGAATAAGTACCCTCTACCAAGGATTGATGATCTTTTTGACCAACTTCAAGGGGGTAGTCACTTCTTTAAGATTTATCTTCTACCCGGGTATCACCAAGTGAAGGTAAGAGAGTGTGACATTCCCAAGATGGCCTTTCGGATTAGGTATGGCCACTATGAATTTGTGGTTATATCCTTTAGTTTGACTAATACACCAGCTATCTTCATGGATGTTATGAATAGGGTCTTTAAACCCTACCTTGATTTGTTTGTAGTGATTTTCATTGATGATATCTTGATCTATTGCCATAGTGAGGAGGAGCATGTGGATCACTTGAGGGTGGTACAGCAAATCTTAAGGGAGGAGAAGCTATATGAAAAATGTGAATTTTTATTGAAAGAGGTTTCCTTTCTAGGTCATGTGGTGTCGGGTGATAGTATTAAGGTGGATCTTAAAATGATGGAAGTAATTAGAAATTGGCCTAGACCTTTGACTCCATCGGACATTAGAAGTTTCTTGGGTTTGGCAACTTACTAACACAGGTTTGTTAGTGATTTCTCTTCTATCACCTCTCCCATGACTAAGTTGACCCAATAGAAGGAAAATTTTGTATGGACCGATAAGTGTGAAAAAAGTTTCCAAACTTTGAACGATAAGCTTGTCTTCACTCCTCTTTTATCTCTACCGGAAGGGTTGGAAGGGTTTGTTGTGTATCTTGATGCCTCAAGAATTGGTTTGGGTTGTGTTTAGATGCAAAATGGTAATGTGATAGCCTATGCCTCTAGACAACTTAAGGTGCATGAAAAGAATTATTCTAGCCATGATCTTGAATTGGCCGCCATGGTATTTGCTTTGAAGATTTTGCATCACTATTTGTATGGGGTTCATTTTGATGTGTTTACCGACTATAAGAGTCTATAATATGTGTTCACCCAAAAGGATCTCATCTTTAGACAAATAAGGTGGATAGATCTCCTCAAGGATTACGATATGAGTGTGCGTTATCACCCCGGCAAGACTAATGTTGTGGTCGATACTCTAAGTAAAATGTCTATGGGTAGCCTAGTCCATATTGATTATGGTGGCAAAGAGGTGGCTAGAGAGGTCCATCGGTTTGCTAGATTGGAGTTAGGTTGGAAGAGGTCAATAATATTGGTGTAGTAGTTGTGGAAGGTTTTAAATCTTCATTGATTAAGGATATGAAGGCAAAGCAAGATCTTAACCTCGCATTGTCAGAATTGAAGGCCTTGGTGAGAGGTAGTAAGGTAGAGGTTTTCTCCCAAGGGGGAGACGGTGCCCTTAGGTACCAAGGTAGGTTATTTGTGCCTAGTGTTGATGACTTGAGAAAGAGGATTCTAGATGAGACTCATAATTCTTCCAATTCTATTCACCCCAGTTCTAAAAAGATGTCTAAGGATTTGAGGGAAGTGTTTTGGTGAGGTGGTAAGAAAAATGACATTGCTAAGTTTTATGCAGTTATCATAATTGGCAACAATTGAAAGCTGAACATCAAAAGCCACGCACCCCAACCTAAGATTTAGAGATTCCTACTTGGAAGTGGGAGGAAATCAACATGGATTTTGTGGTTAGGTTGCCTAAGACTTGAGGGCATTTTGATTCTATTTTGGTTGTTGTTGATATAATGACAAAGTTGGCTTATTTCCTACCAGTCAAAACCACTTATGGTACCACAGATTATGCTATGTTCTACATTCATATGTTGGTTAGATTATATTGGGTGCCCTTGTCTATCATTTCAGATTGTGGTGCACAATTTACTTCTCACTTATAGAGGTCCTTCCATAGAAGCCTTGTACTAAGGTAAAGCTTAGTACGACCTTTCACCCTCAAATGGATGGCCAAGCCAAGAGAACA
>DF357856.1:0-24473 GCA_000787875.1 Solanum virginianum | reverse complement strand
AACTCTTGAGGATATGCTTAGAGCTTGTGTTTTGGAGTTTAAGGGTAGTTGGGATGAACATCTTCCACTCATTGAGTTTTCTTACAACAATAGTTACCATTCACGTATTGGTATGCCTCTTTTTGAGGCTCTCTATGGTAGACAATGTAGGTCCCTCATTTGATGGTTTAAGGTGGGGGAGATGGCTTTCTTAGTCCCTGACTTGGATATGTAGGCAATGGAGAAGGTGAGGATGATAAAGGAAAGGTTGAAAACAACTCAAAGTCAACAAAAGTCCTATGCCGATGTGAGGAGAAGGGATCTTGAATTTAAGGTTGGTAATTAGGTCTATTTGAAGGTATCACCCATGAAGGGTGTAGTTTATTTTGGTAAGAAGGGTAAATTGATCCACGATTTATGTGTCCTTATAAAGTGTTGGGTAGGATTGGTAAGGTGGCCTATGAGTTGGTGTTGCGCAATGATATGAACATGGTTCATCCGGTCTTCCATGTGTCTATGTTGAGGAAATGTGTGGGTGACCCAAGTGCTATTGTGCCTTTAGATGTCATGGGTATTGTTTAAGACAATTTGGCTCATGAAGAAGTTTTGGTAGAAATTTTGGATAGACATATGAAGAGGTTGAGGAACAAGGGATGTTGCTTCCATCAAGGTTCCTTGGAGAAACTAACAAGTTGAGTGTGCTATATAGGAAGTCGAGGCGGACATGTAAAACTAATATCCCTATCTCTTCCATTCTGCTCAAGCCTAAGGTACTAATATTGAGTCACCTATGTCATTTCAAGTCATAACTTTCAACCCTTATGTCATTTGCATGCTTTCATGTTCATGTTGACAAGTTTATGGTGATTTTTCACATTTTGGTTGAGATTTTTGAAATGATGTCTAAGTGCATTATTGCATTCATGTGTTGGGTTGAAATCATCTTAGTTACTTATCTTATTTACGTTTCTTTGACATTCAGAGACGAATGTTCCCAAGGGAAAGATATTGAAATGCCCCAAAGAGTGACTGAAAATATGCCTCTAAAATGCCCATATTCGTAATTTCCTCACATCTCAAAATCGAAAATCCAACTTCATATTCTTGATTGGGGGGCTAAATTGAGTAAGGCTAAATCGAAAATCGAAAATCCAACTCTTAGTGATACAATGCTGGTGAGGTAACCTCATCCAATGTGCAATATTTTCGCTTTTGGTTTTACTACAGGCTCCTGTAGATGCACTAGTTGTTAGGCCAGCTTGCCCTTGAAGAGGTGGGTAGACTTAGGCAACTCTGGATAGCTTGTCCATAATCTCAATGATTTTATCAAATGGTCATCTTATGAACTCCCAATAGTCCCCTCCAACCAATTTGTTTGCCTTCCCTTGTTGTTTTGAGGTTAGTGCTTAGTAGAAGCTAACGGCCAATTCATCATCAGTCAGACCATAGTTTTGCTTACACCTAATGTATATCTTGTACCTCTCCCAAGATGCTCCAAGTGTCTCGCCATGTACCTACTTAAAGTTGTAGATGTTGTCCTAAATTTGCTGTTCGTTGGGTCCTTTATAAAAATGCATCGGGAAAACCCTTTGTACCTCTCCCCAATTTGAGCAAACTTCTGGTCGAAGTATAGACCACCATTCTACTACGCCAGCTCTTAGGGACATGGGAAAGGTTTGGAGAGCCATGGCATCCCAGGCAGGATGCCTTGTCCCAAGTACTCGCCTGAGAGTTGAAGTGAATTATTGCAGGTGAGTTTAGGAGTTTTCTGACTCATTCTTATAAAAGAGGACACACCTTTGCAATATTTCCAGCAGGTCACTAGTAATATAGAGCTTCTTCTCTGACATGGAGTAGGTTGACCTATGGAAAAGATCAATCAACAAAAATAACAAGAATAAAAGTAAAATACATGTGACAATAGAAATTTACACTAGAACTAACTAATAATGAAATCAAATCAAAACCTAGTTGTATAGTGGTAAGTATTCTCGCCTGTCACGTGGGTGATATGGGTTCGATCCTCGATAACAGCACCATAATTTTAATAATGGTCAAGCTCTAATAAGAAAGTGATCGGTATCAGTAATTAACCTAACCGAGGATAGGGTCAAATCCATAGGGAATATAGGGCTTGACTACAAGAATTCACTGCTAATCATTTCTAGTATTTATAGCTACAATCTCTAAATGGAGGGGGGTTGTTCGTGATTCAAAAATAAGCTAAAACAAATACTAATTATATCACAAGAAAGCACTCAATTTGGGGAACAACTTAGGAATTGTGTTCCCCATGGTTCGTTGACTTGATTACCCTATATACATAACTATAATTAGTGAGTTGCATGCAGGATGGTAACTTAGGTTCTTCCAGCCCTATTGTGAAGGTGAAGGTCGAATTTCAACATGGCGCTTGGTTGGCCACCATGTTGTGCCAACTAACCGTCACTAATAGTCCCAGTCAACCTCCCCTTGGTCAGATTTGGTTGATTAGATGAGAATACATCAATCGAATTCTATCATCTACTTCACTTTTCCTATTCATCACTACCTTGGTCGGGATCATGATAGTAAGCACGGTTTGGTGTTGGCCACAACCAAACAACAACAAAAATGAAGGGAAATAGATAATACATGCAAAACCCTAATTAGTCTCTTTACTTAAGATATTATATAGTTAGTTTCTTGATTATTTTATGTATTATTGTGTTGATTAAAAATATTAGGGTACTCAGGCTTTGGTCTATAATGGTTTTTGCAGAGACAATGTCTCCAAGAGGGCGAAGAGTTGTTACCCATCCCTCGAACACCAACTGAGGGATGAAATATCTGAGGATGAGTAATCAACTGAAGAAATGAATGTGCATCCTGACCCTGAGGCTAACGTGTCCTTGACACGATCATAACTAACCAGAGTACAGAGGGAAGTAAATAGCTCGTCCCAGTCTGATAAGGAGGATGACGAAGAAGGGTCAGATGATGATGACTCCAGTTTAGACTCTAGTTCTCTTGAATTATCTCAAACTCACCCTGAAGAGACCACTCCTCCAAAGCCAGCTAATTCTGCTTACACTGTCACCTCCATCGATCTGCAAAACACACTATGGTGTGTTCCTTGAATGAAAGAGACTGGAAATTAAGAGTCAAGAGAGGCTGGTGTGGAGATTACAAAAAGAGGCAAGGTTGAAAGACTCAGGGCTGAAAGGCGTGCCAGGTTTAGAAGCTGACATGGACTGCCATGGATTAGGATGGTTATCACAAGTGCTAGGGAAGTACGCTCCTTACTTGGTATGGGAATTGTATTCTTCTTATTATGCTACTATATATGGAAATCCTCCGAGGCTCATGAAGCCCATTGATACACCATGGTTGGGTGAAGTTAGGTTAGGGGTGAGATAGTCGACATCTCAGCAGAGACTATTCGAAGGGTGCAATTCAGACCGAATTACAAAGCCCCACACTTCACAGCAGAATATAACCATAGGATGGTAGACATGAGAAAAACAGTTAATAAGAATGATGATGGGCTGAAAATGGAGTTATTAAGGTTGACAGTAGGCCAGATTTGCGAGGAAAGTGTTGAGCCAATATGGGTTACAGACTATGCCTAGCATATTTTGAAGGCCCATATCTAATTGAGGTAAAGTCTTGGTGGTCTATTATCCAAATGCGCATCAGGCCCATATTCACGGATAATGTGATCACATTAGAGGCGGCCGTGTTGTTGGGAGCATCTTGGTAGGGTATGAAATTGATTGGGCTCATGTTTTGGTAGAACTGACCCACAAGTCAGTAGTTCATACTCATCAAGCATTGTCATTCCCTATTCTAATTCATAGATTATGCAATGAAGTATGTTTAATGGTTTCTCTTCACTTCGAACCTCATA
The DNA here is from genome assembly GCA_000787875.1 of Solanum virginianum. Taxonomy (NCBI): domain Eukaryota; kingdom Viridiplantae; phylum Streptophyta; class Magnoliopsida; order Solanales; family Solanaceae; genus Solanum; species Solanum virginianum. The sequence goes on along the minus strand of DF357856.1, from coordinate 20,605 downwards.
TAGAGGCTTTGTGTATGATCGATCCCAGCCTAATCAAGGATGACGAAAACCTAGTTGCCCTATAGATAGCCATCCCACCCCCTATGCTAGAGTCATTCTTGATAAAGCCTCAAATACCAAGTTCACCTCTAGATACTACCAGTACTACTCCGGCTACTATAGAGCCTACACTTGTGGTCAAGATCGGGTCTACACCATCCTCCAACTCTCTAACACTAGCAATACCTTCTTTATAGGTTGACCCTCTTTTCTCTGTTGTTGCATTTTAGGCTTTATTGCACAGGGTAACTATAGCAGAGGGCAGGCTACATGAGTTATCAGTGCGAGTCTGGCCATTGATTGATCAGACTATGCAGGACTCCAAGGAGAGGATAAAGGCATATGCTCGAGATTGGGTTGATGAGAGAGTTCAAGCAGTGGATACCAGGGGTGATGCATTTGAGGATAGAGTTTACAAAATACTTGAGGGAGCTAGGCCTGCCGATGTGAGTGCGATTACTAAAGAGTTGGCAAAATTCAAGGCTAATTTATTACTTATATTTGCTACCTATGTTCCTACCCCGGAGGGACTACTGGTAGAAGATGAGGCATTTGATTGGCTCGCTAACCATCTGGACACCCGAGGGAAGAGGCTTCTCAAGTAGATTGGATTAGAGCCGACCCGGAAGAATCTGAGACAGGAGGAGGAGCCCATACTTGAGGAGGTGTGGCAGGAGTCACTTTTGCTGGCAGTTATTCAGAGAGAGAGAGAGAGAGCAGAGCAGACCCCACCTTGAGAGGGTACTTCTGGCACTGCAGTAGAAACATATGATTCATAGTCCAAGCAATGACTCATACCTATGGGTCATACCAGTTCAGTCCAAGATACCAAGAACCTGATAAGGGACCTCGATTATGACAGACAGCCCCAGAACCCCACAGACCAGCCTGAGACCAGTGCTTGATGCACCTTGATGTTTGACTTCTTTTGACCCTAGTGCTCATTTTGTTATGTTGGATTCTTTGTTTTCTTTTCAGATAATCTTTTTATTATGTTGGTCTTTGGTTGTGTTTAAATATGTTTATGTTGGATGTTATTTTTAATTATACTTTGAATGTTTATTTTTAGTTTTTAATTGATGCATGTATATATTTCTATGATATTGTGTTTGGTTTTTGTTCTTATCTTTATTTTGAGGAAAAAGTATCATCTTTTAGTGGGGTGGTGGAAGTTATGGATTAAGGTGAATCCTGAGTAGCCTCAAGTCCATACCTTCCCCTATTTTTGATCCCAAGGTTTTCTTGTCGTGTTTCTTTTTCCTTGTGGATGTTTTATTTTCTATTGAACTGGCATGTTTTAGGAAGTATAGATAATTTGTAAATGCATAATAATGTTATCTTTTGGCATATATATATATTTCTTAGATTTTCTTTAAACTTTTGATGAAAAATTGGGTACCCTCAAAATTTTTGAGGTTGTGATTATTGATGAATTCATATACTTTTGAGTATATGGTAATATGTGTTCTGATAATGTGAAGATATGTTCAGACTGAAAGCATGACCTATGAGTCTATACTTGATTGTGGATACAATTGCCATGTGTGTTGTGAGGTTATTTTGATGCATTCATGTATCTTTGTATGTACTCAGAACTTGCGGTAATTGCCATGTATGTTGTGAGCTTATTTTGATGCATTCATGTATAATTGTATGAACTCAGAACTTGCGCTAGTACTCTAAGGTTGGTTTGGTGATTTGGTTGATTTGGAAGTGATCTTAGGCCTTTGTTCTGATAGTAAGCCCACTTTTGCATAAATTACCCACCAAATGAACAAGTGAATCAATTGTACCAAATGTTTGAGCTTCTCATGTACTTATGTTTCTTAACACCTTATTGATCTTAACTCGTTTGATGAAATACCATGATATTGGCCCTGATCTATCCTTGAACATGTGAACCTTGATTGAGGCTAAAAGCCTAAGTTGAGGGTGATTGCATTGGTGGCCCTGATTTGAGGCATAGATATTGTGTACTTCACTTTAGGCTAAAAGCCTAAGTTGAGGGTGACCTTTATTATGGTAAAGTAACAAAAATAAGGTAGTTAATTAGGGTAAAAGAAAGAAAATGAATGATCATGAGCCCGATGAAGAAAAAGAAAAGAAAGAGTACCTTGAGTTGAAAAGATTAGAAAAGATGAGTTCAATATGAAGGCACATCCGAAAAGTGAAAGAAAATGCCCGGGAAAGGTTGGATTATGAAAGCAAAAAGTGCTGATAAACATGGTTCAAGGATAGCTTTTAGTCACTATTTGCCTAAAATACCGTACCAAAGCCCCCGGGCCTATGTTACAAGCCAATAAGTCCTAAAGTGATCCAAATCCACTTTGGCACCAAACCAAAAAATGAGTATAGGGGAAAGCTTATGGTGTTAGTCATTGTGCATGAATTTTAATTGTGAGAGTGAGAATATTTCCTCAGTCCCTGATTCCTGAATGTTCTTGAGTGAGTATAAGGGACTTCTTTCTAGTGAGGGCATTTGCACTACTTGAGTAGCATATGACTATACCAATTATTGTGGACGGTTGATGCTCCTTAGCTTATCATAGTTTGATTACCAGGTATCTCATTATGTTTCTGTTTGCTAAGTAATTTCATAATCCTATTTTGAAAATGGTAGTTGGGTACCTAAATCAGAGGAGTTGATATATATTTCATTAGCATAGTTAATATGTATTTCTCTTTTTCTGTGTAGATTGATAGTCGCTTGAGGACAAGCAATAATTCTAAGTTGAGGGTGTTGATGTGCTATCAAAATACAACACATTTGGTGCTTGAAACAAGGGAGTTTGTGAGTTCTTAAAGCAACTTTTTAGTGTTTTGAAGTGTTTTTGTGTTAATCTTGTAGAAAAGTTAGGTCGGTATGATTTTGAAGAAAAGTTGCAAATTTTGCTGAAGTATAGGTCATACAAGCCCACCTATAAGTCTTAGCTCATGCTATAAGTCATAGGTTGTGTCGTAGTAAGAATCAGAGACTAAAAATTAGAAATCTGCCAAGTGAAGGTTACCCTTACGAGCCCAGCCAACGAGTTGTAATACACACTATGACTCGTATAGGTGGACTCATAGCAAGAATCAGAGAGCCAAAATGTTGGACCAAAAACTGAAGACCAAGACTACGAAATAAACATATGATTCATAGTCCAAGCAATGACTCATACCTATGGGTCATACCAGTTCAGTCCAAGATACCAAGAACCTGATAAGGGACCTCGATTATGACTCATAGGCCAACCTATGAGTCCTAACTGCGAGATTTATCAGCTGCCAGCCGTGTTTTCTATGTAAATTCTAGGGTTATTTGTAGATACTATATTTTTTTTAGTTAGGGGTTTTCAGAGAGTTCGACTAGTAGACATTTCACAATTAAATTTTGAAGATTGTCTTAGATTTTTAGGGTAGTTTAATGTTCTCTCTTGGAAAACCCAATTTGGGAATTGCAAATCTTGCCTTATACTCATTGTTGATCAGTCAAGCTTGTTGGTTTGCAACTTGTGGTGCCTATCTCTTTCATTGTTATTGGTGAAACTCTCAACTATGTTGATTATATGCATTCTTGTGTGTTTTGCTTTACCCATGAGTAGCTAAGCATCCACAACTCAGGGTTGTGGGAACCATAGGCAGTTTACTTGAAATAACCTAGTTTTCTTGCATTTCTATGATAGGGTTTTGAATATATTATCTATTTCCCTTCATTTTTATTATTGTTTGGTGGTGGCCAATACCAAACCTTACCTACTAACATGATCCTGTCCAAGGTAGTGACAAATAGGAAAAGGGAAGTAGATGACATAATTTGATTGATGTGTTCTCATCTAATAAACCAAACCTACCAATGGGAGGTTAACTGGGACTATTGGTAACGATTAGTTGGCACGCCATGGTGGCTGAACAATTGCCATGGTGAAATTCGACCTTCACCTTCACAAGAGGGCTAGAAGAGCCTAAATTACCATCCGGCATGCAACAACAATTATAGTTATGTATCTAGGATAATCAAGTTGATGAACCATGGGATATAGTTGTTCCCAAAACATAATTCCCAAGTTGTTCCCAAAATTGTGTGTTTTCTTGCGATATAGTTAGTGTCTGTTTTAGTTTATTTTTGAATCACAAACAACCCCCCCATTTAGAGATTATAGTCGTAAATAATAGAAACGATTAGTAGTGAAGCCCTATATTCCCTGTGGATTTGACCCTAACCTCGGTTAGGTTAATTAATAATAGCGACCACTTTGTTATTGGAGCATGACCATCATCACCTACTATCATGATCCCAACCAAGGTAGTAACAAATAGGAAAAGTAAAGTAGATCAAATGATTTGATTGATGTGTTTGCAATGTAATTTACAATGTAATTTTCAGGTCCTCAACCCTAACCTGTCTCTGCTTTCTTATGGTGCTCATTATAGGTTTGCGATGTAATTTTCAGGTCTTATGGCTTTGAAGGATAGAAAAGAACCTATTAAAGATTTGGGTCGATGATTGAGAGATGAAGCCTCGAATACTAAATAGTTAGAGGGATCTGAAAAGGTCCACAGAATCAGGATAGACCTCGAGGCAAATGTGCCACAAACTAGATCCAGAGTTGCACAGACCTTGATGAAAGTTACTAGTTTCTCCTAGTCTGACGAGGAGGGTGATGGAGATAGGTTAGGCAGTAGCCCCTCGTACTCGGAGACAAGTTCACAGGAGGCATCCCAGATCCCACATGATGCCGCAGAATCGCAGTCCCCAGTCGACCTATCTGTTTCCTCTACTAACCCCTGAAATGTCAGATGGCGAATAGAGGGTATAAAGGCTATCTATGAAAAGGGGTTTGAGCTAAAGGGATCGGGAAAGCCTATCTGGCAATTTCACGAGGAGTTGAGGCTGAATGACTCGAGGCTGAGTAGGGTGCCAAAATTAGAAGTAGAGATTGACCGACACAGATTGAGTTGGCTATCATAGAGATTGGGCAAGTATGCCCCATATCTAGTTCGAGAGTTCTACGTCTCCTATGCTGCTACTTTTTTTAGAGATCTTCCTAAGTAGAAGAAAGCCATAAAGAAACCCAGGTTTCAAGAAGTCTTAGTCTGGGGTCAACTAGTTGTTATTTTTGAGAAGACCATCGGGAGGGTTCTGTTTGGGCCGACTTATAGGTTAACACTCTCCACCAAAGAGTATGATGATAAGATCGAGAAAATGAGGTGGGCATTGAGTGAGAAGAATGTTGGCATCCAAACTGAGCTCCTTAGATGGATATCTAGTCAGATTTGTCAGGGCAGTGTTGAACTTACATAGGTCACACACCACACTAATCAGATTATGGTTTGAGTTGTCCACTATTCAGTCACGTATCAGGTCTACTTTCACAGATAATGTGATCACTTTTGAAAGCGCTGTGCTACTAGCCAATTTCTAGCTGGCTATAATATAGATTAGGCCCATGTTATGGCAGAGCAGATGCACGAGTCAGCTATACGAACTCAGACCTTATTGTCTTTTCCTATCTTGATACATAGACTATGCAATGAGGCCAGAGTACATGTCTCCCTCCATCTGGACCTATATGTAGAGACCCTGCATACCATGGATGCCTGCCAGATTAAGGCTGAAGACAATTCGATGGCTTTTCAGCGAGTAGTTTCTCCTCCTATCCCAGACCCATTTCCTTCAGAGCCACACACTCAGGAGCCGACTCCAGCTACCACCAGCTCCACTCTGTTTGTACTAGAGCAACCTCTAACTATTTATATCGAGATGATGTCATCCTTATATGCACCTGCACCTATACCTTCTACTACTCAGGTTGCCTCCACATGCTATCCTCTTATGTCTAGTTTTACTTTTCAGGCTTTTGTACGAATGTTAGCGAAGAGGAGCTCTAGCTAAGCAGATTGATGAGCTAGATCAAGCCATGGGTTCATCAGATAGTCCACAACTCAGAGGAGAGGGCTAGAGCATTCACTATTGATACTATAGATCGGAGAGTTATTATGATGGGTGCTCGGGTCAACGCCTTTGAGGACCGAGTTCAGAGAAGGCTTGAGGGTGCATGACTTGCTGATATGGCTATCGTAATGGATGAGTAGGCAAAGGTCAAGGTCGATCTGATCAAGATGTTAGCAGCCCTGATAGTAATCATGGAGGTGGCACTAGAGGGTGATGATATGATCAACTTATTTGATGATCGCCCATAAGCCCACGAGAAGAGGCCACTGTAGAGTGATGATGCAACTGTTAGCCAGAATAGACTGAAGACAGCTAATAAGGTGGAAGAGCTAGAGGAGTGTACTATCAAAGATATGGTGCAAGAGTCCTTTGGCTATGAAGGCAATGAGGAGGGATCAGGAGCAGCAGGTAGCACAAAGAGCCGACAGTTTGAGTACAACTGCAGCCCAGACCATCGAGAAGCATAGAGATCCCCAAGCATAATATGATTAATTTGTCATTGTTTGTTCTAATGAAGAGAAGGCAAGTTGATGCTTAAAGCATGATCTGTGAGTGTATGTTGATTGTGTATGCAATGCCATGTATGTGGGAGCTTATTTTGTCATATTCATGCATTGTGTATTGATCCAAAACTTGCCTTGTTACTCTAAGATTGGATTGGAGATATGATTGATTAGGAAAGGATCTTAGGCCATTATTCTTTAAGTTAGTCCACTTTTGCCTAAATGACCTACCAAATGTAGTGGTTTAACCCTTGTTCCAAAATTTTGAGCTTTTCATTTACCTATTCTTTCTTGACACCTAGCTAGCCTAGTTTTATTTTGTGAAATACCTTGATATTAGCCCTGGTCTATCCTTGCGATGATGCAAACCTAGGGCTTAGACGTGACATGGGGCAAGGGGAACCCAAAGGGGCCCAAAGTAAGCCTCTTAGAACATCATTACACATCCTTGGTCATGAAAGCAATAGATACAATATAAAAGAGTAAGAATAGGGGGCAACAAGACTAAGGGAAAAGCTTGGACTACATCATAATCAAGAGCCAAGAGTCAATCTCATATCATAGACATCAAGAATAATAGAGTCAATGTTTTTAACATAGATACATAACATGTCCAACAAACACCTCTACTACATAAATAAGAGCGGGGGCCAAGACAAAGCAACCGGGCTCACTGTCATAGTCAAAATAGAATATAAAGAAGAGTGTCTCAATACATAAATAGGAGCAACATAGATTAAGGTCCCCAAAGTGGAGGAATCACCACAAGATTGAGTAGTATTTATCTAGCCACGTGGAGGAGGAGGACGATCTACTTGAGCACCGGTTCCTATATGGTGATATCATGTATGCAAGAGTATATGTCAGTACATTTGAATGTACTAATTATGTAGGATGCAATGCCACAAGAATTAGACATCATAGTCAAAGTGCATAATAATAGGCAATAGGAAATAGGCATAATATAACAACATGACACGTATGATCAATGCATAAGTAAAACATGCTTAAGTAGCTCATGCTCATATAAGATATCATATGTGTAGAAGAGACTAAGCTAGATTTTCAAGGTACAAAACCCTTGGTGGTTGATGATGGTCCTACCCCATATCCCGGTGGTATGGTACAAACCCCTCATATGGTTGATGATAATCACAACTTATCACCACGGTAGCGAACTACAAACCCCTCACATACTTAGAGGGCGTGTAATGCTAGTATAAAATCATGAAATATAGAGATGAAATAATCCAAGAATATCCATTGTTAAACAATCAATCAAACCTTGCAACACCCTTAAGCAATATACCTCAAAACTCCTCATCAAATCATACAATAGATCCAAGATTTATAGCTCAAACATACCAAAATAGCCACAAGTTTACATAGCTTAAACATAATGTGCAGTGAATTTGATAACATGCAAGACTCATTTGTAAATCAACTTTAGATCAACAAATTTGAGTAAACGAAGGCTTGGGTATCATGGGTGAAAGGAACTCATGAACGAAACCCACATACCTTAACTTAGAGATGAACTTGCTGAAGATTGGAGATGGAGACTTGAAGCTTCAAGAAGAACCTTGAAGGAAAACCTTGGCTTAGGATTAGGGTTTGGGACTTGAATTTGAGAGTGAAAATATAGCTAAGTGTTTGAGTGAGTATTGGAAAATGTTTAGGATGATATGAGGGTGAAATAAGGCTAAGTATAGGTAAAAACACATTTGGAAACTTTTAGGCCCAAAACATAAAAGCCTTGGACAACACAGAAAATCACTGGATAGAAAACACACTTCTCTGGATGACGTAGAGGACACGGAGACCACTCCTCTTCATCTGCGTGCCCCTGGCGCATCGCACCAGAGGTGTGGATAGCTCTGTGAAATTTACCACTTGAAAAATCATAATTGCCATTTTTTTCTCTTAAATCGAGGTTAGACCCTGTTGCCCCTAATTTTGACTCCCTGAATAAGAATATGAAGTCGGAGTTTTGTTATTGCGCATGGATTTTGAGATACATGGAACTTAAAATTTTGGACATTTCGAGGAACGTTTTCGGGCACTTTTTGGGGTCGTTTCAGTATCTCCCCTTTGGGAACATTCATTCCTAATTGTAAAAGAGACGTAGAAAAGAAGAGTAATCAAGAATAAATCAGCCTCAACAAGATGGCATCATTACATTCAAACATCATTGTCAAAACCTCAACAAAAATGTAAAATCATCATAATTTTGTCAACTTAAACATGAATGCATATGAATGACATAGGGGCTAAAACATAAGACTAGAATCACATAGGGGATATAGAATTCTTACCTTAGGCTTGAGTGGTGTGGAAAAGATAAGGATGCCACTTTTGCAAGTCCATTTCGGCCTCCCAAGTAGCAATTTCAATTTGTTGGTTCCTCCAAAGGACCTTAATGGAGCCACATCCTTGTTTCTCAATCTCTTTACTTGCCTATCAACTATCTAAACCGGAACCTCCTCATAGGTCAAGTTATGCTCAACAACACCCAAAACATCAAGAGGCACAATAGCAATAGGATCACCAACAAACTTTCTCAACACAGAGACATAGAACACCGGATGAACCAAATTCATTTCACTAGGCAACTTCAATTCATAAGCTACCTTGCCAACCCTCCTCAAGACCTCATAAGGACCAACATATTTTGGACTCAACATCCCCTTTTTACCAAAGTGGACAACACCATTCATTGGAGAAACTTTCAAGTAAACCCAATCACCCACTTTGAATTCAAGGTCTCTTATTCTCATATCGGCTTAGGATTTTTGACGACTTTGGGCTGCCTTCAACCTTTCCCTAATCATCCTAACCTTCTCAAGAGCCTTGATAACCAGATCTGATCCCAATAAAGCCACCTCTCCAACCTCAAACTAACCAACTAGTTATCTATAATGTCTTCCATAATGAGCCTAAAAGGAGCCATACCGATGCTAGAGTGATAGCTACTATTGTAGGAAAACACAATCAAATGAAGATGGTCATCCCAACTACCCTCAACTCTAATACACAAGTCCTTAGCATATCCTCAAGTGTTTGAATGGTTCTTTGGGGGTAGAAGGCCGTACTAAGGTTAACGTTTTTTACCAAGACCCCTTTGAAAGGACCTCCAAAAGTGTGAAGTGAATTATGAACCTCGATCCAATATGATGGACAAGGGAACCCCATGAAACCTTACTAACTCATGGATGTACAACCTTGCATCTCTTCAGCGCCATTGGTGGTCTTAATTGGTAGAAAATGTGCCAATTTTATCATCCTATCAGCCACCACCCATATGGAATCAAAACCTTTCTAGTCATAGGCAACCCAACCACAAAATCCATATTAATAACTTCCCACTGGTAATTAGGAATCTCTATGTCTTGGGTTAGGCCACCCGGCCTTTGATTTTTGGCTTTGACTTGTTGACAACTATGGCAATTGGAAACGAATTTGGTAATGTCCCTCTTCCTGCCTCCTCACCAATATATATTTCTCAAGTCCCTATACATTTTGGTAGAAGTAGGGTGGATAGAATAAGAAGAATTATGGGCCTCATCAAGGATCTTCTCCCTCAAATCATCAACACAAGGCACACACAACCTACCTCAGTACCTAAGGGACTTATCTCCCCTTTGGGAGAAAACCTTTACTTTGCCCTCTTTCACCAAGGCCTTTAATTCAATCAAGGAGGAGTCAAGATCTTGTTTTGCTATCACCTCATCAACTAACGAAGACTTAGGCCCATCAACAACAACCACACTATTATCACCAACTTCCTCTAACTTACCCCTAATTTAGCTAATTGATGCACATCCCTAGCCATCTCCCTACAACCATCAACATGGGCTAAGCTACCCGTAGACACCCTACTCAAGGCATCTACCACAACATTTGCCTTACCAAGATGGTAGTGCATACTCATATAATAGTATTTAAGAAGTTCTAACCATCTCCTCTGCCTCAAGTTGAGATCCTTTTGAGTGAAGACATATTAAAGGCTTTTATGATCGGTGAACACATCCACATGCACCCCATAAAAGTAGTGATGCCAAAATTTTAATGCAAACACAATGGCGGCTAACTCTAGATCATAGGTAGGGTAGTTTCTTTCATGTACCATGAGTTGTCTAGAAGCATAAGCTATGACCTTACCATTTTGCATCAACATACAACCCAAACCAACTGGGGAAGCATCATAATACATCTCAAATCCCTCAAGCCCATCCAGTAGTGACAATATAAGAGCGGACATAAGCTTGTCTTTCAATGTTTGGAAGCTTCTCTCAGAATCATCAATCCATAAAAATTTAACCTTCTCTTGTGTCAATTTTGTCATAGGGAAGCAATGTAGGTGAACCTATTCACAAAGCTTATATAATAACCCGCTAGGCCCAAAAAGCTCCTAATATCTGATGAGATCAATGGTTTAGGGAAATTTATAATCATATCAATTTTCTTAGGGTCCACTTTTATACCGTTCCCCGACACCACATGACCCAAGAATGCAACCTCCTTCAACCAAAATTCACATATGTCATATTCGACATAATTTCCCCACCCTTAACCTTTACAACACAACCCCCAAATACCTCATATGCTCCTCCCTACTATGTGAATAGATCAAAATATCATCAATGAAGACCATAACTATGTTACCCACCTTTACAACACAACCCCCAAATACCTCATATGCTCCTCCCTACTATGTGAATAGATCAAAATATCATCAATGAAGACCATAACTATGGAATAAAGGTAAGGTTTAAAGACCTTACTCATTAGGTTAATGAAGATGGCCGGTGCATTGGTCAAACCAAATGACATCATAATAATCTCATAATGCCCATATCTACTCTGGAAGGCCATCTTGGGAATGTCATACTCCCTCACCCTTACTTGATAATACCTAGACCAAAGATTAATCTTAGAGAAGAAGCTAGCCCCTTGCAATTGGCCAAACAAATTATCAATCCTTGAAAGAGGATAACTATTCTTGATGGTGACCTTTTGAGTTGTTGGTAGTCAATGCACATTCTAGTTGACCCATCCTTCTTCTTTACAAACAACATCAGGGCACCCCAAGGTAATTGGCTAGGTTTAATAAATCTCTTTTCCAACAAATCATTCAATTGTTCCTTTATCACTTTTAACTCCGCAAGGCCATACGGTAAGGGGGAATAGAGATAGGTTGAGTATCAAAAAGGAGATCTATGCCAAATTCTATCTCTTTTTGTTAAGTACACTAGGAAGATCATTTGTGAAGACATCAAGAAACTCGTTTACAACCAAAACTGACTCAATGGAACAAACTTTGGACTCTACATCTTTAACCCTCATAAAATGATATAAACACCCTAGAAATTAACTTATGGGCTTTAATGCATGAAATGAATCTACCCTTGACCACCATATCTTGATTTTTTCACTCAAGGACGGGTTTATTAAGTAATTGAAATTTCACAACTTACATGATTTAATACAAGAGATGAATCTATCCTTAACCGCCACATCATGACTCTCCCACTCAAGAACGGGTTCATTGGGAATTTGAATTTGACCCTACGGGGTCTACAATCAATAGAAGCATAGTATGGATGCAACCAATCCATCCCAAGAATGAAATCAAAATAAACCATGTCTAAATCAACACGATCAATAGAAGCATAGTAGGAATGGAACCAATCCATCCCAAGAATGACATCAATATTAAATATGCCTAATTCAACAAGATTATAAGGCAACAACTTATGCAAAATGCAAATAGGACAACTCCTATAAACTTTCTTAGCAACAATAGAGGCACCAATAGGAGTACACACTTTATATGACTCATGCAAAAACTGGGGGTCAGCATGGAAATTTTTAGCAATAAAAGGGGTAACAAAGGAAAGAGTGGCACCTGGATCAATCAAAACATATGCATCAAAGTCAAAGATTTTCAACATACTGGTAACAACATCAGGAATCTAACTGCCCCCTTACCTCTCATGTAGTGCATAAAATCGATTATGCCTTGGGGCACCACCTTGAGGACCACCTCTACCCAATGGGACCATATTTGTGCATCGGTCATTGCCATAATTTCTTGGACAATCTATCTTCTTGTGACCAAGCTCCCTGCATTCATAGCTTACATTAGAAAACTTCAAACATGAGCCTTCATGGCTCTTTCCACCTTTAGGGAACACATCAACAAGAGCCACCTCACCAACGCCTTGAGGCCTAGGGAAGTCATTGGCAAACTCCCTATTGGTATAATGAGAAGGGCCTTGGCTTGAATAAAATTTAGTACCCTTTTGGAATTTACCCTTAAATCAGGCCCTCTTGGCTATATGCCCCCCTTTTCCCCTCAATTTCTCCTCTTCCATTTGCTTGGTATAGGTCATAAATTGAGATAAGACCATGTCACTAATTACCATGGAGGACCAACAATCTTCACTTACCAAGTCGGAGACCCCCATCACAAACTTTTTCATCCTAGATATAAGATCGACCACCAAATGAGGAGCATACTTTGAAAGTTGATTGAACTTGAGGGCATACTCCCTCACACTCATTGCACCTTGTTTTAAGTTCATAAACTCTACCAACTTTGCTTCCCTATACTCAAGAGGGAAAAACCAACGAAGGGAAGCGAGTTTGAACTCCTTACCACATTACCAATTCCATTTTCACCCTTCCATTGATCATACCATATTTGGGCTACCCCATTGAGTTGCTACGCTACCAACTCCGTATTTTGATTCGGTCCAATACCTATGATATTCAAAATCTTGTAGACCTCATCAATGAACTCTTGTGGATCTTTATCCACCTTTGACCCATAGAAAACTAGAGCATTGATCCTCATTAAGTCCCTTACCCTAGCTCCCAGGTAGTATCATAAGGGGCTTGGGCCCCTTGATTGGCTAGTTGGCCACTACTTGGGGAAGTGTAGTGAGAGCATACCGGAGCTCACCATTGGTAGGTTACTCCTTGGGGGTTTAGGCCTGTCTTCCTATAGTATTTAGGCATGATCTAGCATAGCAAAGAGAAATTGTTAGGGGAAGGGAACTCACTACATTTCTATAGCACGACATAGAACATAAAGAAGGGAAACATTTCCTAAAATGTCTCAAAGCCTCATACTCCTAGTCACGATGCGCTTTATAACCATGAGTAGGATTCTAATCGACGTGATATGTTGGACTCTAAAAATCTATCTACCTATTTCTTTAATACCAAGTTTGTCACAACCCAAGCCTAGGGTCTAGACATGACACGATGTGTGGGGAACCCAAAGGGGCCCCAAGCAAGCCTCTTAGAACATCATTACGCATCCTTGGTCGCAGAAGCAATAGAAATAATATAAAAGAGTAAGGGTAGGAGAAAAGGAACTAAAGAAAAACTTTGGACAACATCATAATAAAAAGACAAGTGTCAAACTCATATTATAGACATCAAGAACAATAGAGTCAAGGCTTTTAACATATATACATAACATATCCAACAAATACCTCTAATAAATAGATAAAAGCGGGGGCCAAAATAATACAACCGGGGTCATCCTCATAGTAAATATAGAGAATAAAAAAAGTGTCTCAATACATAAATAGGAGCAATATAGACTAAGGTCCCCGAAGTGGAGGACTCACCACAATCTTGATTAGTATTGATCTAACTACTTGGAGGAGAAGGATGATTAACTTGAGCACCGGTTCCTATATAGTGATATCATGTAGGCAAGAGTATGTGTTAGTATATTTGAATGTACAAAGTATGTAGGATGCAATGCCATAACAATTGAACATCATAGTCAAAATGCATAATAATAGGAAATAGGCATTATATAACCACATGGTATATAAATCAATGCATAAGTAAAATATACTTAAGTAGCTCATGCTCATATAAGATATCATATGTGTCGAAGAGACCAAGCTATATTTTTAAGGTGCAAAACCCTTAGTGGTTGGTGATGGTACCACCCTATCACCCTAGTTGTATGGTACGAAGCCCTCACATGGTTGATGATAATCACACCTTATCACCATGGTGGTGAAGTACAAACCCCTCACATAGTTGATGAGTACAATCCCTACCTTGGTTACCCGGGCTCTTATCCCTCCCCCCCAAATTGGGTATGATCTAATGCAACACTTTGTATAGAGTATATCATATACATAAGATCATTTCATCATCATATAGGCAATCATATCATATCTCATGATTTGAAGCTTTAACTCCTCAAGAAGGCACATCCGAAAATTTTATCAAACACTTAGAGGGTGTGTAATGCTACTATAAAACCATGAAATACAAAAATAAAATCATGCAAGAAAATCTATTGTAAAATCATCAATCAACACTTTGCAACACTCTCAAGCAATATGCATCAAAACCCCTCATCAAATCATATAATAGATCCATGATTTATAGCTCAAATATAGCAAAACGTCACAACTTCACATATTTTTAACATAGTATGCAGTGTATTTTATAATATGCAAGACCCATTTGTAAATCAATTTTAAATCATCCAATTTGAGTAAAAGGAGGTTTGGGTATCGTGGGTGAAAAGAACCCTTGAAAGAAACCAATATACCTTAGTTTAGATATGAACTTGGTGAAGATTGGAGATGGCAACTTGAAGCTTGAAGAAGAACCTTGAAGGAAAACCTTGGCTTAGAATGAGGGTTTGGGCCTTGAATTTGAGAGTGAAAATATAGCTAAGTGTTTGAGTGAGTACTGGGAAAAGTTTAGGATGATATGAGAATGAAATAAGACTAAGTGTAGGTGAAAACACATTTGAGAACTTTTAGGGACAAGACTTAAAAGACTTGGATTGCACAAAAAATTATTGGATAGAAAACACACTTCTCCATGTTGCAGAGAGGACGTGGAGACCACTTCTCTTGATCTGCATGCCCTTGGCACTTTGCGCAAGTGGCGCGGATAGCTCACTTGAATTTGCCACTTGAAAAATCACAATTTCCATTATTTTGCTCTTAAATCAGGGTTAGACCATTGTTCTCCTAATTTTGACCCCTTGAACAAGAATATGAAGTTAAATTTTTGATATCGCGCATAAATTTTGAGATATATAAAAATGTAAATTTTAGGAATTTTGAGGCACATTTTCGGGCAGTTTTTGGGGTCGTTTCAATCCTTGAACATGTGAACCTTTATTGAGGTAAAACACCTAAGTTAAGGTTGGCTACCAAAATTGGCCCTAGTTTAGGGAAGTGATATTATGTACTTCACCTTAGGATAAAAGCCTAAGTTGAGGTGGGCTATGTTGTTGTAAAGTAATGAAAATGAGGTGATTAGTGGGGAAAGAATGAAAGAAGATGAAATCATGTGCCGGGTGAGGGAAAAACACTGAAAAGTTGCCTTGAATTGCAAAGAATAAACAATTGAGTTCGAAAATGAGGCATAACTAAAACGAGGAAAAGAAAGCACATGGAAAATCTTGAAAATAAAGAATAAGGGAGGGCATAATGTAAATGGCTGAGTTGTTAAGGTCAAAGCATTGAAAAATGTGGTTCAAGGATATTCTTTAGTTAGTACTTGTTTAAAATGCCACACCAAATCCCCATGAGCCTTCTTTACAAGCCTATAAAGTCCTAAAATATGATCCTAATTCAACTAGTTGACAGTCCGGAGTATGAATATATGGGCAAGCCTATGGTGTTGGTTATCATGCATGAATTTCATTTGTAAGAGTGAGGATGCTTGCACAGTCCCTGAACTTTGAATGCATTTTGAGTGAGATGGAGGGACTTCATTTCTGTGAAGGTATTTGAATGACATGATTGGCATATGACTTGTTCGGTGATTGTGAATAGTTGATACCCCTTAGCTTGTAATAGTTGAATTATATATGCATCATCATGTCAGGGTTTGCTTCTTGGCTATTCAATCAGGTTTTGAGAATAAGAATTGGGTACTTAAGTTAGGATTGAGTGATATATATGCCATTAGGATAGTTGCTATATATTTCCTATTGTCTATTTCGATCAAATCATCACTTGAGGAAAAACTATATTTCTAAGTTGAGGGTGTTGATATGCTATCAAAATACAACACTTCTAATGCCTAAAATAATGGATTTTGCAAGTTCTTAATGTGACTTTTGTCACATCCAAAGTCCCGTTAAGGTGGACTGGCACCCGTTACCGATAAGGCTCAGGAGAACCAACCTGTATACATGTGCTTTCTATACATATTATAAGAGATTTCTACATTCAACATGCCTTTAAGAAAGTAAATAGTAATAACAACAAAAAAGAAATGCATATGACTAGGCCGTTGGGGCTACATTGTCTAAAGTAGGAGACATAACCACACTTTAATTTACATAGTCTGTAAATACTCTAGATAAGGAAAAGTATATGATAAGGGTCAGGAAAGGCCCCGGGTCGACTAACTATACAATACAAAAATATAAGCTCTAGACTCACAAAGCTCTGAAGCAACCTGGAGCTTGGTAACAATAGTTGGATATCCTGTACTCCTACTGGAGAGATGTACTAGCACCTGTACCTGTAGCATGAAATGCAGGTCCCCCGTAAGTGACATCAGTATGAGATAATATACTAAATATATATAAACCAGAAAATATTATATATGAAGTAACAACTCAAATGAAATCAGTACGAGATAATGTACTGAATATGTAAGGTAGAAAATACTATATATGAAGTAACAACTCAAATGAAACTATGCACTGGAGTAGGATAAGAGACCACCTTTAGTTATACTATGGGATCATGTACTTTATATTTTTTTTATTACTTTACCTTTGTTGTATAATCTGTGCACAACATGTTGTATGAATGACTATCTGATTAGTGGTAAATCTATATTGGGATTAGAACTAGCTAGGCTTTTCCTATAACCCCTTGGGCTACCCTCCATGATAGGATCGACCCTGGCAAGGTGATTCTTCCACCCCTCGAGTTACCACCTATCAATACACAATATACTTTACCTTTAAATTACCTTTGTGATGATTCTTTTAGTGGTCATAATATTGGAGTTGTAGGGCTGTATATATAGCATGTGACATGTAGATAATCATACAAGACAATAGGACAATGAAAATAGTACATGAGACAAATAATGAAATACGTATGAGATGAAACAACTTGTGAACTTTATTTAGCAACAAGGACCTATGTAACTTGGTATCTACGTATGTATGTAAATTTGAAGGTGACTATGTATGCCAACATATGAACATGTGAAAGAGTGGAGACAAGGTTTATAGTTGTGTCGGTATTGGTAAGTGCCTTTATGTGCAAAGGAAGAATCTAGATTTTGATACCAAGTAATACGAAATCAAGTAGCCTTACATACCTTGTTGTACGACCTCGCTATTACCTCGATATAAACTTCCCTTCCTCGAAATATTTATCTACAAAATAGTAGGTCATAAAACTAGCATTAGCAGCCTATAGATACATCTTGGCAGCCCGGTCATCTATGCTATTTATCTACAAAATAGTAGGTCATAAAACTAGCATTAGCAGCCTATAGATACATCTTGGCAGCCCAATCTTATAAAAAAAACATACGGGCAGCAAACGAATAATGATAAACCCGAGAATATTCTTTTAACTTTTTTGCCCCTAGTCGTATTTTCTAATACATATTTAGATATACATATCATGTCCAGCCTATTTTAGTGCCATAACAGTCTTACAATAGCCCTAAAAGCACAACACATAACAATTCTATGCAACATACAATTAGGAGACATAATGTTACATCCATTCTCTACATTTTGACGTCGACAATTCCAAACCTGTTCCAACTTTAACCAAATAGTCCCCACCATGTATACACATAAACCCAGTCCTAAAATAGTTCAAAAATAATGGTCAAAATAGATGGAGTACATGAGACCATAATCCTCAATCAATCAGCCCACAAGTTCCTATTACGAGTACAATTACGATATCACATAAGAACTTACCTTCACGGACTGTACAAATGGTGCATCAGCCTTTATAAATCATTAAAGAACCAATACTCATTAACAATAGTAGCCTCTCTTCATATTCAACCCAACCAAAAAGAGAAAAGCTTCCAAATAAACAAGAAAAATGTACAACAACTTTTGGAACACATGCTGTCCAACAATTTTAGCAAGGGTACAATCAGCTTATCCTCTTGTTTTACATAAGAAAACCATACTAAACACATAAATATTCTTACTTACCTTTACCCTCAAGGTGAAACCTTCTCCAAGAACCCTAAAATCTTCTTGTGGCTGCTTTACAAACTCAAGAAAGAATAATAAGGAACCGTTGTGAAAGCTAAAATTTTCCAAGTGTAAAAATGACTTGAAGATGCTTATTGTAACCCCTTTTAAAGGATTGCTTTGGCCAAATTTCTTTTCCCCTTTTTAAACCTTATTCATTAAGTTATTAATGTACTATTTTACCCTTTCACTTGGGCCTTAAGGGGCTACAAATTGATGGGCCTTTGCTACCCATTTTCCCCTTAGTCTTAGTTAGTTTTGGCCTAATAAACCAAGTGAGTTTTGTAATACTTGGGCCCTTTTATTATTCATATTGGGCTATATGTATAGTGTATTTATAATGCTAAAACATGGGCTAAAATTACACCATTAACATGGACTTTATTCATAATCGGACTTGGAGAAATTGGACGTCGGGCCTCATCTCTGTTTAGCTAGCAAATTTAAGCTAAGTAAGTAGGTCACTCACCTGCTAACTTCCTAAGTCCTACAAGCACCTCAATTTGCTCTCTTTGTTTAGGGTTGTGATCCCCTTAATTTGACTTAAAACTTATTTACACTCGTCCTTTTTCAGCGTTAGACATATATATCCCCTCTAATTTAAGATTCACGCACTTTAAAAAATTGGAGCTAATTTGAAAAGCCATATCATGTTTCATTTGCATAGTACTAATATTATAAGATGTGGGGTGTTACATCTTCCCCCTTAGATACATACGTTCTCAAATGTTAGAATAATTGGATAGCTTAACCAAGTTTAATCCTTTACTTACACAAACTTTTGTCAACAAACTAAGTATTCAATCACACATACCAATTAGTGTTCGAATTCTGCATGTTGGACTTCCTCTTTAGCTTTAAATAAGTAAGGATATGTTGATTTCACTGTGTCCTCAGCCTCCCATGTTAGCTCTTCCGCCTGCGGTTCCTCCGAAGTACTTTCACTGAAGCTATTTGTACATTCCTTATCTTCTTAACTCGATGATCTAGAATAGCAACAGGTACCTCTTCATAAGTGAGATCATCTATAACCTGCATATCCTTTATAGGAGTCATACGGGATGGGTCATCTATGCATTTTCAAAGCATTAAGACATGGAAAACTGGATGAACCATTAAAAGCTCTTGGGGTAGCTTTAGTTCATGTACAGCCTGCAGGAACCTCTTAATAATTTGATATGACCCTCTGTAACGTGGGTTCAGTTTTTCTTTCTTACAAAACCTCATAACCCTTTTCATTGGAGACACCTTTAAAAATACCTAATCCCCTACTAAGAATTCCAATCTTCTCCTTCTAACATTCATCTATGAATTGTGACTACTTTGGGCTGTTTCTAGCCACTGCTCTATTACCATAACTTTTTCCATGGCTTGTTGTACTATATCTAGCCTAAGCAAGGTGGTCTCACCCACTTCAAACCACACAATTGGTGACCTACATTTCCTTCCATACAAATCTTCATAAGGTGCCATCTTGATACTTGAGTGGTAGCTATTATTATAAGCAAATTTAATAAGTGGAAAATAGTCTACCCACATACCTTTAAAGTCTAATGCATAAGCTCGCAGCATATCTTCAAGTGTCTGAATGGTGCATTCAGCTTGACCATCAGTTTGAGGGTGGAAAGTTGTACTTAAATTCCCTTTTGTCCCTATACTCCTTTGGAAGGACTTCTAAAACTTTGCAGTGAATCAAACTCCTCCGTCAGATATAATGGAGATTGGGACTCTATGTAGCCTGACTATCTCTTTAAGGTATAACTTGGCATACTCTTTAGCTGTAAAATCACTCCTAAATGGCAAAACGTGTGCTGACTTTAGGAGTTTGTCAACTATTACCCATATGGAGTCAAACTTCTGAAATAAGCGAGG